>JAIUCV010000395.1:600000-782112 GCA_026724425.1 Erythrophleum ivorense
AGAGAAGAAGGAAGAGCAACTTGCAAGAGAAAAAGATTGAATTTCCATAAATTTTCCTATCTTTTCCTTGCTTTTTCTCTCTTCAAAATCTCCTCTACTTGTGCGCCTAAGAAAGCTGGCTTCCTCCTCTATTTTTGGGGCAAAAACAAATTATGGAATGAGGAGCTACTGAAACGTGGATAAGAAGAAGGATCTAAAAGTCACTTTATACAACTTTTTACTTTTGCATTTTAGTCCCTTTTCTTGGTTTTTTCATTTTAGGCTCATTTCAACTCATCTTCGAAATCCATCTTTTCCATCATAATATTTAGGCTTTCTAACTTATAAAATGCCTTTGCAACCACTTAAATTAGATATAAAAACATTCTGAATTATTTAGTCAAAGTTTTGATCAACTGACGGCCAAAATCGCTCACCAAAAGGGTTTTAACCATTCCAGAGGTTCCTATAGTTTTCAGGGTCTTTGAGAACCTCAAATAGCTCAAATTTTTTGTTTAAAAATCGTATGTTTCTAAGCTATTTAAGCTTAGGTCTAGAGAGAGAAAGTGAGGGGGAGAGTTTTTCTTTATGTGTTCTTGAGTGTGAGGATTAATAATATACAACTAGAATTGAAAAGGGAGCTTTAGAATGCAAGTTATGGAATTTAGGATTTTGATTGCACCTTGAACTCTACCATGAACCCTAGCCATATCTTATTATGTTTAAGTGTTCATATGAGTTCCTAAGACACCAAGAGAGCTTTCTACATGATTCTCCCATCAAAGAAAGTAAAGAAACTCCAAGGATGCTAAGAAGAGTATATGCTTTGGCCTAGAGTGGAAATGGCACCTAGGGGTAGTTTTAATTTGTTCTAAGCTTATTTTTAAGTCATGTATGATGGAAGAGTTTGAGAGGAAGCCTTAGAAAAATTTTAGAAACCATAAAAAGTGAAATGACCTTATATGTTCCATATTATGGCTTAAAGAAATAACACCTAGTTATGCTCCTTGATTTAATTGTATGATGACTCCAAGGGGTTTAAATGGAGTCAAGAATCATAAATGAATAGATAGAATAGAGCCAAGATGATATTTTCTTAAGGTTGCTTCATTAAGTGCATTATAGAACCATAAAAGAGTTTTATGAGTCACCTAGCTTTTCTAGTGAATATACGGTCTTAAAATTTAATTCGAGCATATAATTGGCTCCCATATGATGTGTCTAGGCCAAGAGAAATGATCTCTACCTCCTTGGATGTGTGAGGTCAAGGGAGAGGGCTCAAGGCTCAAGGCTCAAGGAAAAAGTGTGTAAATGCAAGTAAGGTAGTTCTCTCCACCTTCTCTCATGCATGAATGTGTGCTTACATTGTCTTTAAATGTGTGTATATATGTTTTGAACTATGAAAAGTATTTTAGTATGAACTCTTATTCCATGGTACCATGATGATGTTTTATGCATGCAAATGATGTTTTATATGCTTGCTTTAGTTTGCTCTAGTGTGGAGAAGTTAAGAACCCTCTAGCCATGGTAAGGATGAGCCAAGAACCCTTAAAATTGGTTGAGACAAAGTAAAAAGTCTCCCAAGAATGAGGTTGACTCCCAAGAGTAAGGTTGAGTTAAAAATTTCTTAAAGAAAATGGGTGAGGCAAGTCCAAAATCCATAAGTAAATTAGTGAGGTTAATCCACTCACTTGGCAAGCCTATGTATATTATGTATGACTTGTTCATATGCCAATAATATTTCATGAATACTCACATGTGTTAATATGCTCATGCATACATTTTCAAGGCTTGTATTGCATACTTTATATGTGATTGAAAAGGAGATGAGCTATTAGGATTCTTTGAATCTCATCCCCTCCTCTCCAATGTCTTAACATGCTAGGTGGAGCAATTGAGCAAGGTAATAGAGGTCACCAAGCCTAGAAGAAGGAGATTGACATCAAAATGCATGAAATGGCTTAGTTTTATCTCTTTTGTAGCCATACACATGGCATATGATATAATCTCATGATAAAATTGTTATGTAATTATATGAGCATGTGTAAATACCCAAATGTATTATGTATGAATGAAATTTGATGCCAAATGCATGACATAGCATGATTTGGGTATTGGATGGCCAAAGCTAGCATGTGTAATCTTGTGTATATCATAGGGTGAATGAGTGAGTTTGAGAAATATGGGTTTATGCACCTTTGAAATAAGTTTAGAGAGTCATTTTGGTATATTCCCACATGCTCCAGTGGTCATGGTTGCTTGGAGCTCAATATGGACCATTTAGACCCATAGTAAAGCTTAAAAAAGACTATTTCACAACCCAATGTCAAAATCTGACCAAGTGGACAAATTTGCTCATGAAATTTTGGCATAGATCTAGAGCTTTTTGGAAAGCTAAAGACCAGATTATTTGGAGTTATGTAGAATTAATTATGAATTTTCAAAGTTACCATTTTTCTGTTGAACTGACATAGGTACTGTTCATATGGTCAAAAACTTGGGCTATGTCATTCATAAGTCAAATGATATCCAATACTTATGAAATTTTACAAGCATAAACTAGACATGATAAGCTTTCCATGACTACCAAGATCACACCAATTGGACCTCTGAGTAGGGAGATATGAATTTTGAAATTAGATATCAGTACTAAGGATGACAATTGATTTGGATTTATTTTTAACATAAAGTAGATATCTGTAGCTTTTCTAAATCGTATAGTGTGCCTGATTTCAATTTTTCTAGAATTAGTTATGATTTTTCAAAGTTCAGGCACAAAATCTGGAAAACTGACCTGAGATTGCACTAGTGTATTTTGTGTATTTGCTCCTTTTACTCGAGGTATGAACCATCTTTTAAGCTTGTTATAAGTTGCATTTATGTATTTAAATGTGAGAATGAGAAGGATGAGTCCATATGACCAATGGGACACCAAAAGAAAATTTTTACCCGTGAAGAAAGGCATCTTGATGTATGATTCCCTATGCCATTATATTGCTTCCCATAGAATTTACATGAGATGAGGCATGAGTTGAGTGTTAAATTTATGGTGTTACAGATTATGTTTAGTTAATTGCTCAATTTTGGATAACTAGTTTTTTGTTTTGTTCATTTTTCCTATTTATTTTAATTCTAGTTTTATGGATTCTTAAACTAATTGATTCGGTTAAAAGCTCCTTTGGAGATAAACTAGTGGGCATTATACTGCAAACCAGTAGAATATCATTACTTTTGGCCGGTTTGACAACTATGAGTGAAATTTTCTTAACTAGTAAAAAAAGCCAAAAATATTTTATTCCAAAAAGGAAAAAAACCAAATAAAATATCCCAACATTAATAGGACAAGTAAAAGTAATGTTATAAAACAAACTTTATATTACTATATATACATATCTAAATTACTTTTTTTTAATTAAATGTCAAAAGAGAAAAACATAAACAAAATGAACTAAACATATATATATATGTGAAGATGTAATTACTATATTATAGAAAAATTATTTCTTTCTTATAATAAAATGTTAACCAACAGAAGACGCTAATAGCCTTCATAATATTTATAAAATGGAAAATGAGCAAAAGGAGTTAATCTGGAGTCCATTATACTTTTTTTTATTAGACCACAAAATAATTTTTTTCATCCATACTAAGAATTAGAAAAATATCAAATATCTTTAAATACACAACTAGAAAAAAGTGAGAGTATTAAAAATGCTAACAAGTTCTAAAAAAGATTAGATATCTTCAAATTAAAAATAAAAATACTAAAAATACTAATATTATTGAAGATAAGGAAGAAACCTCAAAAAGTCTTTCTTTTGCAAAATAAGTCAACTTCAAGTTGACAAAAAATTTGAAGCTTACTAGATTGAGGAAAGACAGAGAGATGGAGCATTACATAATGAAACAAAGCATACAAAATTTTACAATTGAAGTGGGAGAGAGCTATGAGAAGAGCATGTAATACCTTAACCTTTAGCTTTTTTATCCCATTAATGTTGCTTAGCTTCATAGATGTTTTATGGAAAATTAATATATTTAAATGCATTAAATTGTATTACGTAAGGCTTTAAAAATTCATCTTATACTCCATGAACCATATGAAGTCATCAATGTCATTTTTTATCCATAATACATATATACAACTTATAAACATCACAAAACAACTCATCCATCTCAGGTTTGACATCATGCACCAAAAAATGGAAGTTTGCTCTCGGATTCATTGTTCTAGTTTTCTAAAATAGACTTTGAAAATTTATGACTAATTCTAAAAAAATTTAAATCAAGCAAACTATACCATTGTGGAAAGCTGTGGATGTCTACTAATAAAAAAAATTAAATTCAGATCATGTAGACATCAATTAGACTGAGAAAAATAATAGAATAGTATCAAAGATCTGTCTATGTTATTGGTACTATCCCCCAACTTTAAAAGTATGATTCTCCCTTTATAGAGTTCCAAATTAGGTGATCTCAGTGGCTATGAAAAGCTTGTAATACCTAGTTTATGTTTGTAAAATTTTATGAGCATTGGATATCGTTTAGGCTTTAAATGACATAGAGGAAAAAACTAACTATATAAACAATGCTATTACCATTTTTGCATAATTTGACTAATTTTAAAAAATTATAATAAATTCTCTATAACTCAAAATTAAGTATTCTTTAGCTATATGAAAAGCCCTAGTTGAGCTCTATAAGTGTGCCAAATTTCATTCCAAGACTAGTCCATTTGGTTAGTTTGTGGTTTAGCTCAAGATTTGGTCAATTTTGAGGGTCATAAGGGATTCTTAAGGCACCATTTCCTTTCTCAATATTCCATAGCCACTTGAGCACGTTCCATCACACCAACATGGCCTAGGGAAGCATGCCAAATGGTCCAAATCATTATGAAGCTCATACTCATCTTGCCACCCCTATTCATACACATGTAAACTATGGCACATATGTGGCAAAAATCCATAATTACATACATTTGGCTTCAAGGTTGGCATATACATCATAATTATATACATTCAAACTTGCTCAAAAGGTTACATCTTATATACATCATATGAATATAATTCTTGATATCAATATGCTATAAAATTGTCTATTTCTCTACTTCTTTATCAAAGTACCATGCTTCAAGGCATTTGGCCTCCTTTCTTTGATCCTCTTGATACACCTAAACATGATTAGACAAATGAAGGGAGAAGAGTGAGATTCAAAGAATCTTAATAGCTCCTTACACTTTCAAACATATATTATGAATGCAAATTTAAGTAAAAGAATGCATACATGGCCTTTAGACTACAAGTAAGCACACATAATTCATTTTCATCATCATGAGAACCCATACATATCATGCATAAACTCTAAAGGGTAATGGTTTAGCCTCACCCACTTTCTTTGGGATTTTTGACTAGATATCACTCTTTTTGAGACTTTTGGCTTTTCCTCACCTAATCTTAGGTCATCCTCACCCATGTTAAAGGACTTTTAGCATCATTAAACCTATTCAACCCACATTGCATTCATAAAACACATTTCAAGAACATCATGGTACCATGGTATGTAAGCAATAGCTAGAAACAATTCTCATGGCATAAATATATATGCACATATTTAAAGATAAGAAAACATTTAAAAGTGTAAGAGAGAAAAGTTAGGGAGCTACCTTGGAGCAAGAACATCACACTTTTCCCTTGAACTTGTCTTCCTTTTTTTGGCCAAACTTAAAGAACTAAGTAGCACTTGATTCTCTTAGCCTATACACATCAAATGAGACATGAATTACTCATAGGAACAAGCTTTTGCTTCTCATAAGCTCTATGTTATGCTACTTTCTCATGTGTCTCCATAATACTTCCATACAAGACATAATGAAACAATTCTTGGAATTTATGATCTTGGCTCCTAATTCTCATTCATTCTAAGTCTCTTGACTTTATTTAAACTCCTTGGAGTTATTACAAATTCATTTTGAGGAGCATACCTATAAGTTGCTTCTTTATGTCTCATTATAAAGCCTACACCGCTAGGTTACAATCCATACTTTCTAATTTTTTTTCAAGGCATCCTTTAATGTTCTCCTATCATATATAGTCCTTTTCTAGCCTTAGAACAATTTAAAACTTTCCCTAAGTACATGGTTCTATTTTGGCTGAGACTATGCATTAGTTTTGGACCCATAAAGCTTATTTTATTTTCTTAAAAGGGATGACTCATGTAAAGCTTCCTAAAGGTTTAAGGGACTCATACCATGTCTTACATAAGTTAGAATATCTCTGTAAAAAATTAAATTTTATCATTTGTTTCAAAACCCCAAGTTGTGTCAACTTGAATTTTAAGGCTCCCTTTTTATTTTCAATTGCATAGTCTTAATTCTCGCACTCTATAACCCTTCTTCCTACCTTCATTTGGATAGAATTCATCTCCCCTTGGTAGGTCCATGGCTGGATGAAAATCACCTAAGAGGAATAGACAAGAAAGTGCAAGAAAAACAATGAAAGTTACCTTGATTCTAGACTTGTTCCAAAAGCTCTTTCACTTAGTATAATCCTCTCCTTCAAATTCTAATATCTTCCCTCTAAAATAGGCCCAAAATAGTCTCAAATCATTCATGGAAACCATAGGAAGAAAGAAGAGAAGGAGGAGAATAAGGTTTGTGAAGGAAGAACCATGAAATTCTAAGATTTTCTTACCTTTTCACCAAGTTTTTCTTCCTCTTCTTCCTCCCTCTTTGTGCATCTCTTTAGGGTAGAGCTCTCCTTTGGTCTGGGTAGCAACTCAGTCAGTTTAAGGAAGAGGAGAATGGGACGCCACATATAAGAGCTACTTATCTTAAAATTATTCCTTAAAATTTCCATCTATGTCCCCTTTTCTTGGCATTTTCGTTTTAAGCTCATTTTAACCCTTTTCTTAGAACTGTCTTTTCTATTATAAAATTTAGATTCTCTAACTTATAGAACATTTTTGGAATCACTCAATTTGGATCTAAAACTTTCCCAAACAAAAGGGTTAAAATTCAGGTCAACTAACGTTGTAAAACATCAACGAAAAGGATTTAAACTGTTTTGGGTGTTCTTATAGTTTTTAGGGCTTCTAAAAACCCTGAAAAACTCATTTTTCTCGTTTAAAAATTCCTTCTTTTTATGTTATGAAAAGTGCCCAAAATTATGAAAATGTCATTACATTTTTGTTAAATATTGTCTGGTTATTCTGGCTCCATTTCAAGGAACCTCTAGTCTTAGATCCTCATTATTTAAGATATAAAATATTGCTTTAATTTTATTTGTCTTCAAATCATTCTAACTGAAGTACTTCCTTTTATGTCCGATGAGTTTCATATGTTTATGGAGAAACCAAATATTACATTTCTCACGTTTACGGAGGAACCAGATATTACAGAGCACGTTTTATAATGAAAAAAATACTACTCATTCTACTATTTTTTCAAGAGTCAGTGAGTAGTCTCTTTGACTTCTCACTGACTCCTCACTAAGCTGCAGACCATGCAAGTTCGCATGTCAATCTGTGTTAAATTGATACATGGACTAGTGTGACCTGCATGTTAGTGAGACGCAGATGTCTCATTGGACTTGTCACTTATTAAACATGACATTGGTAGGATTGACTTTTAATAATTTAATTTAAAATAGCCCATGTTCCTTTAATGTAAAAAAAACTTTTAAACATTTTATGTAAATATTTTTGCGATGCAGCATTTACACTTTTTTTCTTTTGCTATATATATGTCAAAAAGCCCTTAACTTGATCTCTAGTGTTGGATATAGGCATATAGCCAGAACAATAACAAATGCAGTTTGTGTTCTTGATATAATATTGGAAGAGATGACAATGATCTAGGTACCATAGATGCAACAACACACAAATGGCAATGCCATGTATCTTACTTCATCTGGTCTAAGTGGGAAAAGGCTGGGAATATTCAGAAATAGTGATGGTTTCACATCCCTATTAGTTCTGTTGAGAATACAAGATACATAACGCTTTTTAAAACTTTGAGGTACCATACTATAAGACTTTTTGGAAAGGATTTTATTTTTATTTTTATTTTTAGAAAGTGGTTCCTATCACATTAGTTATAGATCAAATATGCAAATGAGATAAAGTCAACAATTTAAAAGATAAAACTTCAACAAATATGGTAAAGCCTATTTGAATTTTGTGTAGTAAACTCATTCATAAACGTGGTTCATATAAATGATTTAGTTGACAATGCCTATCTAATAATATATCTCAAGTTAAATGTTTGAGATCAGGTTTTTTATTAAAAAGTAATGTGAATTTTTTTTTTTAAAGGACTAATCATATGGTATTAAACTGCAAATAAATATATATTTTTACTAAAAAAATTCTCATAAAACATCTAAAAATTGTATTGAGATTTTATCCTTTTCAATACACTTACTACTAGTAACTGATGTGTACTTGTCTATTATAGCTAACATTTATCTCCTATTTGTGTGTGTACACACACACATACACATATATAGATATATATAGATATATATATATATATATAGAGAGAGAGAGAGAGAGAGAGAGAGAGAGAGAGAGAGAGAGAGAGAGACTAAGGTGCAACTTTAGTAGACAGTCTAATGATAAACGTTGGACCATTTGGAAAACCTGAATTAGCCATATTGCAAAGCTCAAGCAAGACCTAAATGTAGACCTAGCACAACTTTCATCTTCTCATGTAAAGAACCTTGCAAGATATCTCATATTTAGCAACACAAACAGAGAGCTTGTGAGTCTCTCTTTCTCTCTTTGTGTGTGTCTATATTACTATATGTATACATCATCTCCCCTATTATAAAAACATTTACGAATCTCTTTTCATACCAAAAAGATAAATAAAACTAAATGAATTTTAAACCTAACATTCATGGATTTGTTTAATGCTATTTATGGTGACTATATAAGGACTTAATTGCACTTTTTGTTTTTAACTAAAAATATCCTTACCAAGAGGACTTTCTTAAGCTACCACCATTCTCAAATCTTTCATTCACCTACAAATAAAAGAAACCTAACATTTACAGAGGTTAATTTTGTTAAAAAACCAAAAACTGACATTAGATCTTTGAGTACCAAAAAGGAAAAAGCTAATGGATCCCTTAAATCTAAAATTGGTAATTAATTAGTTGTGGAGTTTTTTGGATGTAAAGGAGATTGATATAGCATATATATATATACACACACTTTTATAATAGAAAAGGTGTCATAATGTTAACTAATTACTATCCCAAAGAAAATGTAGTATACATATTCTATATATGTAACTGGTTGATGGGCGTCGAAACCACCAAAATAATTTCCTACTCTTAAAATAATTTTTATTGTAAATAGAGTGAGTAGGGTCGTATTTTACAAGGACTAATCAAATTATTTAACCCAAAAATAAAATATAGAAGAAAATATTTGAGATTTTTCTTTTTAATAAAATAGCAATGAATAAATTCAAAAAATATTTTTTAAAAAGAATTCAATGTAAATATTTCCTAGCTAAACTTTATTTCAAGTCTAGTTCAACCAATTTGATCATCAAAAACTCCAAAAGAAATATAAATAATTTCTCTTCCAAAATAAATTGGTTATGAACATCAATTTGCTCTAATATTTTACTCTTTCTTAAAGGTGTTTAAAGGGAATAAATTTTTCAATTAAACTTTATTCATTAATTAATCCCAAATGAGCTCTCAAAATTTAAATCATGACCAGCGTTAAGAACAAGAAAAGTCACCAATCATAATTCAATAATATATATGCTCACATGTTTAAAATGAAAGAAACATTTTTTCTAATACACAAAGACAATTTTGGTTTATCAAAGGTATTGAATTATTATTTTACTAAATCTAATGAACAAGTATGGATTCATAAATTTAGATAGTAGTCATTGTTCAGCTAAAATAAGGTATCAATTTAAATTAACTGAATAATAATGTCATAAAAATAAAAAATATTTCAATAATTGAGAAGAGAAAAAAAAATAAATCAAGACTCTCACAAATTATTTATTAAGTTAGACTCTCAATAACCCTGACTAAGAAACTAAAAAATTAGATTTATAAAGAGATAAAAAAAAAGAGGAGAATACATAAGAAGAGAGGAACAAGAATAAATCTTGAATTAGAGTTATTTTTTTGTGCGCCCTCAACCTTTACTTTTATAGGCCTTCTTTGCCACATCTTCTACGTGCTTGTTATACTTGTACGTCCCCTATTATATCTACTGACACACAACTCTATCTTTATCTTATTTCTGCACAAATATTAAAAAGGGAATATGAATAAGCTACTAATAGAATTTCCTTTATTTTCTCTAACTAACTATAAAAAAAGATATATACAGAATTAGCTTATTATCTATATAATCTCTAAAATTTATATTATTTCAAATCTAAAAAGAGAATATGGATAAGCTATATAACAAAATTTTTCTTATTTTCTCTAATTAACTATAGAGAGAGAGAGAGAGATATATATATATATATATATATATAATCAGTTTATTATCCATATAATATCTAAAATTTATATTACTTCAAATCTAAAAATTATATCTATTTAAGTGTGTAAAATATACTCATCAAATTTTCCTTACTTAAATCATTGCTTGTCCTCAAGCAACTATACTAGAGTTAGAGATTTTATCACTTAGCTCAATGAGATGGCATTATTTCTTGTGCTCTTAATTAATAACAAGCTGCTATAAATAAATAAATGTTAAATTACAGTTCAGCTTTTACCTATTCATAACTTACAATCATCAAGTAACTCTAGTGGTCTGTGTGCAAGTCTAAAATGTGATCAATGCAAACAATTGATTGAGTAAAAAGACTAAAAATTACAATATTTATCTAAAAATTTACAATGCCCCAATCAATCATGTATACACACAAATTGCACAATAGAAATCATTAGATCCTTTTAATTTAGCTCTCCTATTCTTATAATTTTTTCTTTATTTTTCACTAAGTGGAGGTAAAAGAGTTTTTTTTAGTCTCTTTCTTAAGCCGTTATAAAGTCTTTTGACGCGAACCTTCGTATTAGTGATACAAAGGTCTGGTTACTCTAGCTCACATAACTCGCCACACTAAGATGTTTTGCACACTCATGGCTTTAACTGCATTATTTGACGTAAGTGTCAACATTGGTGATGAAGAACCCTCCTTACTAAGTGTAGCTTGAGCCAGTGGAGTGGGAATTGGCTCATTCTCTTTTCTTTTTTTTAGGTGCTCTAAATCATATCTTCACCTTAATATTATTAAGTATACAAAAATTGATTTGAACCTATAAATTCAAAGATAAATATATAATAAGTGGCCCTTCCTACGCAACTATTTATTTACATGGCACACAATCAGACAACAATGCTCAAATTAAGTTCCTAAGTTATGCTCATGACTTGTGGGTTAATTGTAACACCATCATTTATAGTTCATACCCATCATGCCTTACATGCTCATATACATCTAGAAAAACTAAAGTGAGATCTCCCTTCCTTAGATGCTTACACTTTCTTTACATTGTGGCATGGTTAAAATGCATTTTAGTGTCACATGGACCGAGTGAGCTCCTCCTATGCATCCTCATATCTAATCGCACCAATACAACTCATTTCAATCCTAAGAACATGCTTTAAACCCATGGAAACCAAAAAGGGATATAAGACATGTAGATTCATTTCGACAGATTTAGCCTCATTTCTGGGCAAAGTTTGGAAATTCAGAACTAAATCTAGAAAAATTGAAAACATATAATCTCATTGATTCTGGAAATCTTAGTATGTCTACTTCATACTAAAAATATGTGGAAGCCTTAAAATCATACACACAAAGAATTTGACATGCGAAATCATCTGGAGGTAGGGGTGGTTCTGATACTATCACAGTTTACTGATATGAACTTCAAAAATGTCTAACTAATTCCATAAAAATCCAATGTGTGAAAACGATACCACTATGGAAATATATGGATGTTACCTAGAGAGTAAAAATATCTGCAGACCAATTCATGAAGCCAAACTACCAGAAATAGAAGGAACAGTACCTCAGGTCAGGCAAGATGACTGATACTAGGCAAAACCTTCGAAAATGAATATCTTCCTCTCTAGACCTCCAAATGAGGTGATTCAAATTGCTACAAGTCACTGTGACTGTCTAGTTTCTGTCTATAAAATTTCGTAGCCACTGGATCACATTTGCCCCTCGGATAACACAATTCCACAATTGACCAAATGAACAGTGTTTATAGAAATCTGAATTTTTGATACCAACTTTGAAAAATCATAGAAAATCCTACAGACCTCCAAATGACTTGATCTTTATCTTCCCAAAAAGCTCTAGACAAGATCTAGTCACATGCCAAATTTCAAGACAAGGAGAGGTCATTTGATCAGACTTGGCTATCATGGGCAAAGTGACCTATTTCTTGTGTTCAAAGAGGGCTAATGGGGTCCAACTTTACTTCTCCTACCTCTAAGGCTCTATGAGCACGTGGGAAAGTATAACATAGGCCATTAAACATGGCTCAAATGTCTAACAACCTAGATTTGCAAAACTCACTCTCCCACACCAACACATACGCCCATGTGGGCAATACTAAGATCTTGCCATTCATTCCAAAACTTGCTACATCATGCACTATAAGTTCAATTCTCATATATATACATTAAGTACATCCATTTACAAGTGCTACATCATGTACATCATTAAATTACATCCCTTAACTTAACTACAAAATGGTGACCGCATGACTCTTTTACAATTTCTTGCCGTTTTCTCTAGCTTCAAGCTTGGTGGCTCCCATCTCTTGCCTCACTTAATCCACCTAGCATGTTAGGATGGTGGAAAAAGGGGAGTGAGATTCAAAGAATCTCAATAGCTCATCTCTCATTCAAACATACATAAAGTATGCAAACAAGTCTCATGATGTATGCATGGGCATATTAGCATGTGAAATCATAAGAAAAGCATTTTCAACATTTGAGTAGGCCATACGTAACATATAAAAACGTGCCAAGCAAATGGATTAGCCTCACCCCTTCACTTGTGGATTTTGGACTTGCCTCACCCATTCTTTAAGAGGTCCTTAGACTCAACCTTACTCTTGAGAGTCAACCTCACTTTTGGGAGACTCTTTACTTTGTCTCAACTAATTTTAGGATTCTTGGCTCATCCTCACCATGGCTAGAGGGTTGTTAGCTTTTTCATACTCAAGCAAACCAAAACAATCATATAAAACATTATTGAAATTCATAAGGCATCATCATGCTAGCATACTTCTCATGGTTCAAAACATACATACACACAAGCAAGATAAGATAAACACACATCTATGCATGAAGAAAGTGGAGAGAGCTACCTTATTGGCTATTTACAAACCTTCCCTTTCAATTTGTCTCCTCCCTTGTTGGTTTCATAATCACCTCTAGATGGGAGTGCTTCTCTTGAGCCTAACCACACAAGAAGCATAGAATTATTCTCTTAACATTTTATTCATGAAGAGAAACTAGGGTTTCTCTCTCTAGAATTCTACTAACTCTCCTTCCTCTCTCAAGCTCTCAAGAAAGGAAGCAAAGAGGAAGAAGTAAGGATATATGAGTTTTGGTCTTCTTCGAGAGGGGTTTTTCCCACTCTCCCTCTTCTGGACCAAGCTCAAAACCCAACTACTTCCACTAACCAAACCATAGGAAGAGAGGGCAAGGAAAGAAGATCAACATTTTAAGAGAAAAGTCATACAAAACCTTACCTTTTCTTGTTCTTCCTTCCTCCTCTAGGTTTCTCTCTCTCTCCTCCACCCTTTTCTCTGTCTTAGAGGGAGCTTAAGTCGGTTGGAAGGAGAAGAAATGAATTGGGACTTTTTAATAAGTTAAATCCTCTTTTTTCACGCTTTTTCGGACTAACCCTTGTTATAGCGAGCCATAACCCTTGCTACGGCGAGCTTGTATCAGTTCTAGACCCCTGCCTTCGCTACAGCGCGCGCAACGACGAACAACACCCTAGTTTTTGTATGGGGTGCCCGCACTTGCTATAGCTAGAAGCATTTTCGCTATAGTAAGAAGGCACTCTCGCTATAACTAGACCATTTCTCATTATAGCGAACAAGTACATTCGCTATAGCTAGGCTGTAACTAGCAGACTTAGAAAATTTTCAGCCTTTCAAAAATTTTCAGCTTCTTTTCTTTCTTTTTTTTTCTGGTTGTTACATTCCACCCTCCTTATAAAAATTTCGTCCTCGAAATTTAAATAACGTACCTCATTGGAAGAGTTCTGGATATTTCTTCCTCATATCATCTTCTAATTCCCAAGTGGCTTCCTCGGGAGATAATCCCTTCCAAACCACTTTCACCAGCAGTATCATCTTATTTCGTAATTGCTTGAGTCTAACATCCACGATCCGATCTGGTGATACTATATATGATAGATCATCCTTTAACTGTACATTCTCATATTCTATGACATGTGAGGGGTCGGGCTGGTACTTTTTTAATTGGGAAACATGGAAGACATTATGGACTTGGCTTATATTAGGAGGAAGAGCTAGTATATATGCCACCTACTTTATCAAGAATCTAGAAAGGACCTATGTACTTTGGCCTGAGCTTTTTACTCTTAATGGACCGACCTATCCTTATGAATGGGGATACCCTAATGAAAACATGGTCTCCAACCTCAAATTCTAACGGCCGCCTACGTTTATCTGCATAGCTTTTCTGTCTACTCTGGGCCATCAGAAGTTTCTTTCTGATGGTTTCTATCTATCTAGAGGTCTGGTCCACTAATTCTAGGCCTATGAGGCTCCGCTCTCCTAACTTAACCCAACACATTAGGAACCTACACTTCCTCCCATATAATGCCTCATACGGTGCCATCTGTATACTGGCATGATAACTATTATTGTAGGCAAACTCCGCTAGAGGCAAGTATGTATCCCAATTCCCTTTCATTTCTAACACACATGCCCTCAACATGTCTTCTAGGGTTTGGATGGTTCTCTCTGTCTGTCCATTCGTCTGAGGGTGGTAAGCTGTACTAAATCTAAGTCTGATGCCTAAAGCATCCTGTAACGATCTCCAGAAATTTGATGTGAATCTGTGATCTCTATCTGATACTATGTTCCTAGGCACACCATGCAGTCTAACTATCTCCCTGATGTACAGCTGGGCTAACTTATCTAGGGTATAAGTGGCTTTCATAGGTAAGAAATGTGTTGACTTTGTTAACCTATCCACTATTACCCATGTTGCATCATAGCTCAATGATGTCCTAGGTAAACCCATGACAAAATCTATAACTATTCTATCCCATTTCCACTCCGAGATATCTAAGGGCTGAAGTAACCCAGCTGGTTTTTAATGTTCTATTTTTACTCTCTGGCATACTAAACATCATGAGACATACTCTGCTATGTCTGTTTTCATCCCGGACCACCAGAACATTTTCTTCAAATCCTGGTACATTTTATTACTGCCCGGATGGATGGTGTATCTACTTTTATGTGCCTCATCTAGTATTTTCTCTTTGATCTCAGTGTTCATAGGCACATACAGCCTGTTCCTATACCTCACTATGTCATCCTCAGACAGATTGAACTCCTGGACACTACCCTGGGTTATCTGCACTCTAATCTTCTTTACATGGTCGTCTGCTTGCTGGGCTTCTCTTATCTGATCCCTCAAGTCATTTTCTATTCGGGTCTCACTCATTAATAATTTTCCTGGACACACCTCATAGGAGAGACTCATGTCTCTGAATCCCTCAATCAATTCCTGCTCTCGGATCATCATACAGGCCACATGTATAGATTTCCTACTTAGGGCATCAGCTACCACATTAGCCTTACCAGGATGGTATTTCAATGTGAAGTCATAATCTTTCAGAAATTCTAACCATCTTTGTTGCCTCATATTTAGCTCTTTCTGTTCAAATAAATATTTAAGACTCTTATGGTTGCTGTAGATTTCTATTGCCGCCCCATATAAGTAGTGTCTCCATATTTTCAGAGCAAATACCACTGCAGCTAACTCTAAGTTGTGTGTGAGGTAGTTTTCCTCATGAGATTTCAACTGTCTAGAAGCATAAGCTACCACTCGGCCTTTTTGCATAAGCACACATCCTAACCCTTTCTTAAAGGCATCATTGTACACTACAAAAGTTTCTTTAAGGTCAAAGAGTACAAGAACTAGAGCCGTGGTCAACTTGTGCTTCAACTCTTGGAAACTATTCTCACATTTCTCATTCCACACAAACGGCACATTCTTTCTAGTAAGCCGGGTCAGTGGCATCGCTATTTGAGAAAAGCCCTGAATGAACCTCCTATAATACCCTACTAAACCTAGAAAGCTTCTAATCTCTGTCACTGTTCTAGGTCTCTCCCACTGTAATACTGCCTCTACCTTATGGGGATCTACTGCGACCCTTGCCTGGGAGATCACATGACCAAGAAACTGAACCTCAGTGAGCCAGAAATCACATTTACTAAGTTTAGCATACAACTGGTTCTCTCTCAAGGTCTCTAAGGCTAATCTCAGGTGTTGCTCATGTTCCTCTCTACTTTTCGAGTAGATGAGGATGTCATCTATGAAGACTACTACAAACCTGTCTAAATATGGCCTGAAAACTCTATTCATGTAAACCATAAAAACTGCGGGTGCATTCATCAACCCGAAGGGCATAACTAAGAATTCATAGTGCTCGTATCTAGTTCTAAAGGATGTCTTGGGAATATCTTCAGCATTTATCCTGAGCTGATGATATCCCGACCTGAGGTCTATCTTAGAAAATACTGACGCTCCTATTAACTGATCTAGGAGGTCATCTATGCGAGGAAGAGGGTACTTATTCTTAATGGTGATTTTATTGAGTTCCCGGTAGGCTATACATAGCCTAAGGCTTCCGTCCTTCTTTTTTACAAATAGGACTGGAGCTCCCCACGGTGAGACACTAAGTCTGATGAAACCCTTTTCTAACAGCTCTTCTATCTGTTTCTTAAGCTCTGCTAGCTCGGTGGGGGCCATTCTATATAAGGCCTTAGACACTGGACCTGCCCCAGGTACAATGGCTATAAGAAACTCAACCTCTCTCTCTGGGGGTAGTCCACTAATCTCTTTGGGAAATACCACTGGGACTCTCTCACTACTGGGATTTCATCTATACCCTCTTCTACCTCAGCCTGAACTGAAAAAAAAAACCAAATACCCCTGGCAACCATGCCCTAGAGATCTCTCAGCCTGGGAAGTGGTCATAATAGATAACTCAGCCCTAGTACTAGGTACAATCCCACACTCAAGTAAAGTAATACACCCGTGGCTACAATCTAGTGTGGCGTTATTTGCAGATATCCAATTCATACAAATTATCACATCAATATCAATGAAGGCATACAAATCAAATCAAGGGTGGTCAGGCAATGATTAAACTGGATCACACAATTCAAGCAAGCTTAGGAAGTGATGGCTCGGTTTCCAGTGGGGGTGGATACTGTAACTCATACGGATTGTATGCATACTCAGACCCAACCTCCTAACACAATCATAGGATATGAAAGAGTGGCTAGCGCCTGAATCAAATAAGGCAATTACAAAAAAATCATTTATCTTAATAGTACCTTAAATCAAACTCGGGGAGTGGCTAGCCTCCTGCTGTGATAGGGCAAAGACTCTACCCTAGGTCTGTGGTCTGGGAGGAGGAGCCATCTCCCTTGGCTGTGTGATCTGTAGAGGGGTCTGTGGAAAAGCTTGGGCGCATTCTCTGGCTATATGCTCCGGCCTGCCACATCTAAAGCATACGTTCTGCCCCGTATAGCACGGTCTGGTACCGTGATTCCTGCCACATTAGGGACATATAACCGGTGGAGCACTGCCTTTACTAGACTGAGTCCTCCTTCTCTTACCCCTTTGGTTCTACTGACTCTTTCCGCCTCTGCGGCTTGTCACTGCAAGCTGGGAACCATCTCTAGATCTCTTGGGCTCAGGGAGGGGGAGAGGTGGTCTGGCACTGGAGGTAGGCTGCATCATCCGAAGATTCGTTTCTGTCACTCTGCATACTTCTACAAGTGTATTGAAGTGCTTGATTCTTTATGACACTTCCCTGTCTCGAATCTCAGAGAGCAAGCCTTTCTCTAACCTATCTGCCCTCCATTTCTCATCATCATATCTCTGTAGATATGAGGAATATCTAGAAAGCTCAATAAACTTTGCTACATACTGGTCCACGGACATCCCCGGCGTCTATCTAAGTAGGATAAATTGTGACTCCTTCTCATCTCTGATGGAATCGGGGAAATACTTCTCATGGAATGCCTCGAGGAATGCCTCCCAAGTGATCGGGGCATTCCTCACTCTCAGAATAGGCTCAGTGCCCTTCCACCAGTAAATTGCTTCTTTCTGTAACTGGAATGCCATCTTGGCTTTTTGCTCAGACGTGCACTCCATTACCTCGAAGATCTGCTCTAGCTCTATAATCTAGGCCTCAGTTTTATCTGCATTCATCTCACCATCAAAGGTGGGAGGCTCGAATTTTCTGAACTGTGTGATCACTTTTCGGATCGAGGTTTGCTGCTCAGCGGGAGGCATCTGAGCTGGTGGAATTGGAGCAACAGCCTGCATGTGTGGCTGTGCATCTATAGGAGTCGCCCCTGAGTGCTCGGGATGATCTGAGTGTGGAGGTGGTTGAGGAGGAGGAGATGTGGGGCCCTGGCTATCTCTCTCAGCAAGTCGTTCTTGTAACTGCATGATAACGGCCTGCTGCTAATCCAAGCGAGCCATGATACTCTGTAAGGCTCCAACAACCGGATCACTAGGCCCGGCTTCATCAACCTGAGCCGCTTTGGGATGCCTACCTCTTCCTCTACCTCTACCTTAGCGCATGTCTACCATCTTTCTGAACCATATAAGCATGCTTTAGTACATAATAAGGACACATGCCACTGTCACACACTCAATCATTCATAACAAGCTCATATACATCTTGGCAACTCACAAACATAAGCCACAACCCACAATGAGAGCCTGAACCTTTTCTCTGATACCAACAAATGTAACACCATCATTTCTAGCTCATACCCATCATGCCTTACATGCTCATATACATCTAGGAAGACTAAAGTGAGATCTCCCTTCCTTAGATGCTTACACTTTCTATACATTGTGGCATGGTTAAAATGCACTTTAGTGTCACATGGACCGAGTGAGCTCCTCCTATGCATCCTCATATTTAATTGCACCAATACAACTCATTTCAATCCTAAAAATATGCTTTAAACCCATAGAAACCAAAAAGGGATATGAGACATGTAGATTCATTTTCGGCAGATTTGGCCTCATTTCTAGGCAAATTTTGGAAATTCAGAACTAAATCTAAAAAAATTGAAAACATATGACCTCGATCATTATGGAAATCTTAGGATGTCTACTTCATACTAAAAATATGTGGAAGGCTTCAAATCATACACACAAAGCGTTTGACACGTGAAATCATCTGGAGGTCGGGGTGGTTCTGATACTATCACAGTTTACTGATATAAACTTCAAAAATGTCTAACTAATTCCAAAAAAATCCAATGCATACAAATGATACCACTATGGAAATATGTGGATGTTATCTAGAGAGTAAAAATAGCTCCAGACCAATTCATGAAGCCAAACTCCCAGAAATCGATAGAACAGTACCTCGGATCAAGCAAGATGACTGATACTGGGCAGAACCTTCGAAAATGCATATCTTCCTCTCTAGACTTTCAAATGAGGTGCTTCTAGTTGCTATAAGTCACTGTGAATGTCTAGTTTCTGCCTATAAAATTTTGTAGCCATTGGATCACGTTTGCCTCTCGGATGATACAATTCCACAACTGACCAAATGAACAGTGTTTATGGAAATCCGAATTTCTGATACCAACTTTGAAAAATCATAGAAAATCCTACAGACCTCCAAATGACTTGATCTTTATCTTCCCAAAAAGCTCTAGACAAGATCTAGTCACATGCTAAATTTCAAGGCAAGGATAGGTCATTTGGTCAGACTTGGACATCATGGGCAAAGTGACTTATTTCTTGTGTTCAAAGAGGGCTAATGGGGTCCAACTTTGCTTCTCCTACCTCTAAGGCTCTATGAGCACGTGGGAAAGCATAAACATAGGCCATTAAACATGGCTCAAATGTCTAACAACCCAGATTTGCAAAAATCACTCTCCCACACCAACACATACACCCATATGGGCAATACTAAGATCTTGCCATTTATTCCAAAACTTGCTACATCATGCACTATAAGTTCAATTCTCATATATATACATTAAATACATCCATTTACAAGTGCTACATCATGTACATCATTAAATTACATCCTTTAACTTAACTACAAAATGGTGGCCGCATGACTCTTTTACAATTTCTTGTTATTTTCTCTAGCTTCAAGCTTGGTGGCTCTCATCTCTTGCCTCACTTAGTCCACCTAGCATGTTAGGATGGTGGAAAAGGGGAGTGAGATTCAAAGAATCTCAATAGCTCATCTCTCATTCAAATATACATAAATCATGCAAACAAGTCTCACAATGTATGCATGGGCATATTAGCATGTGAAATTATAAGAAAAGCATTTTCAACATTTGAGTAGGCCATACATAACATATAAAAGCTTGCCAAGCAAATGGATTAGCCTCATCCCTTCACTTGTGGATTTTGGACTTGCCTCACCCATTCTTTAAGAGGTCCTTAGACTCAACCTTACTCTTGGGAGTCAACCTCACTTTTAGGAGACTCTTTACTTTGTCTCAACCAACTTTAGAGTTCTTGGCTCATCCTCACCATGGCTAGAGGGTTGTTGGCTTTTCTATACTCAAGCAAACCAAAGTAATCATATAAAACATCATTGAAATTCATAAGACATCATCATGCCAGCATACTTTTCATGGTTCAAAACATACATACACACAAGCAAGACAAGGTAAACACACATCTATGCATGAGAGAAGGTGGAGAGAGCTACCTTATTGGCTATTCACAAACTTTCCCTTTCAATTTGTCTCCTCCCTTGTTGGTTTCACAATCACCTCTAGATGAGAGTACTTCTCTTGAGCCTAACTACATAAGAAGTATGGAATTATTCTCTTAACACTTTATTCATGAAGAGAAACTAAAGTTTCTCTCTCTAGAATTCCACTAACTCTCCTTCCTCTCTCAAGCTCTCAAGAAAGGAAGCAAAGAGGAAGAAGTAAGGATATGTGAGTTTTGGTCTTCTTCGAGAGGGGTTTTTCCCACTCTCCCTCTTCTGGACCAAGCTCAAAACCCAACTACTTCCATTAACCAAACCATAGGAAGAGAGGGCAAGGAAAGAATATCAACATTCTAAGAGAAAAGTCATGCAAAACCTTACCTTTTCTTGTTCTTCCTTCCTCCTCAAGGTTTCTCTCTCTCTCCTCCGCCCTTTTCTCTGTCTTAGAGGGAGTTTAAGTTGGTTTGAAGGAGAAGAAATGAATTGGGGCATTTTAATAAGTCAAATCCTCTTTTTTCACGCTTTTCTGGACTAACCCTCGCTATAGCGAGCCATAACCCTCGGTACGGCGAGCTCGTATCAATCCCAGACCCCTACCTTCGCTACAGCGCCCTACGGCGAGCAACGCCCTGGTTTTTATATAGGGTGCTCGCACTTGCTATAGCTAGAAGCATTTTCGCTATAACGAGAAGGCACTCTCGCTATAGCTAGACCATTTCTCGCTATAGCGAACAGGTACATTCACTATAGTTAGGCTGTAGCTAACAGACTTAGAAAATTTTCAACCCTTCGAAAATTTTCAGCTTCTTTTCTTTTCTTTCTTTTTTTTTTCTGGTTGTTACATTAATTACTTTACCACTTAATTTTAAAATTAAATAACTTAAAATTTATAAATAACAACTAACTTATCAAGATAAGAAAATATTAAGAAATAGTAACCAAAATTTTTTTTTTCAAAATCATCAAAATTCTCTCTGGCTCAATATAATTACCAAAAGGAGTAGCAATTATGACTATAAAAATCAACTAAACCTCTCCCTCACACTTAAAATCAACATTGTCCTTAGTATTGTAGTCATATATAAAGGTAAAGAGAAAAGGGAACTGAGACTCCTCTGATTAATAGATGACTTTATTGCAATTAGATATCCTTAGAACTTCCATAGCTTACTTGTAACAAGTCTAGGGGAAGAATAGTAACTCTTAATCAAAATAAAGGGGATAACAAAATAAATAAAGAGAAGAGACATTAGTTGAAATGTGGGGGATTTATTAAATAAAACAGAAAATAAGATAAAACTAAAAAATATTTAAAAAATTATTTTACTTTTTTTTTAATGGTGGGTTGCCTCTCATAAGCACCTTTATTTAATGTCTATGACCAGACAGAATGCCTCATTACTCAATTTCCAAAAATTAGGAGTTGTAGCTCAATTACTTTTAATTTAGTCACCTAAAATCCCTCATAATGAGGTTTTGAATGATGTTCATTGACCTTAAATATTTTATTAGTGCAAAGGCTATGAATTTCAACTACACCATGGGTAAACACCTTAGTGACAATAAATGGTCCAACCCAACGAGACCTTAATTTTCCAAGAAATAGTTTAATTTTAGAATGAAATAAGAGAACTTTTTGACCAATTTCAAAATTTTTTCTAGAAGTATGTTCGTCATGATAGAGCTTGGTCTTTACTTTATATATTATAGAATTTTCATAGACCTCATTTCTTATTTCATTAAGTTCTTGCAACTGTAACTTCCTCTATACACCTACCCTATCAATGTTCATATTGCACTATTTAATAGCTTAATAGGCCTTAGGATCCAATTCTATAGGTAGGGTTTACCAAAAATTAGGTGATATAGAGATATACTGAGAGGAGTTTTATATACAGTTTTGTACACCCAAAAAGCATCATCTAGTCGAGTGCTATAATCTTTCCTGTTTGGGTTGACAATATTTTCAAGAATCAATTTAATCTCCCTATTGGACACTTCCACTTGACTACTTGTCTATGGATGGTAGGTTGTTGGAATTATGTGAGTCACATTATATTTTTTCAACAAGCTTTCAACTACATGGTTACAGAAGTGAGTGCCTCGGTCACTAATGATTGCTCTGGGCACTTTGTATCAAGTAAAAATATGACTCTTGATAAAACTAATAGTAGTTTTAGCAATATTAGATCTAGCAGCTTTTGCTTTTACCCATTTTGAAACATAGTCAACAGCTAAAAGAATATAAGAATTACTAAAAGAAGATGAAAAAGGTCCCATAAAATTGATTCCCTATACATAAAAAATTTCACATACTAAAATTGGGTTTAATGGCATTTGATCTTTATGGCTTAAACTACCACTCCTTTGGCAATTATCACATGCTTTACAAAACAAATATGAGTCACAAAACAAATTTGGCCAGTATAATCCACATTCTAACACTTTTTGTGCTATTCTTTTTGGGCCAAAATGTCCACCACATACTTATGAATGACAAAATTCTAGGATTGATGGAATTTCAATTTCATAAACACACCTGCAAACTATTTGGTCAGAATAATCTTTCTATAAATATGGGTCATCCTATACATAATATTTAGACTCACTTTTGATTCTATCTTTTTATGCCTTAGTCAAATCATCAGAGAGTGTTCTAGTAACCAAATAATTTACTATATCAGCATACCAAGGTGTTGAATTTGTAACTTCAAAGACATGCTCATCTGGGAATGCATCTTAAAGTGGTCTAGGCTCCTCATTAAGTACCAGTCAACTTAAATTATTTACAACTAAACTTTCTTCTCTTTTTTTAACCTTCGAGCTGTTTTCTCTATCTCAAAATCAAATATTAATTTACATATGCGAGAAGAAGAACAAGGCATAAACTTTTTTTAAAAAAATTTAAATTAAACAATGACACCAATCCTCGACAACAATGTCAAAATTTGATGGGTGTCGAAGCCACCAAAATAATTTCTTACTCTCAAAATAATTTTTATTATGGATAGAATGAGTAGAGTCATATTAAACAATAACTAACCTAATTATTTAACCTGAAATTAAAATATAGAAGAAATAAAATAAGAAAATTTTTTCTTTTTAATAAAATAGCAATAAATAAATTTTAAAAAATATTTTTTAAAAAGAATTCAATGCAAACAACACTCAGCCAAAGTTTATTTTAAATTTAGTTCAACCAATTTGATCATCGAAAACTCTAAAAGAAATATAAATAATTTCGCTTCTAAAATAGATTGGTTATGAACATCAATTAACTCTGATATTTTACTCTTCCTTAAAGGTGTTTAAAGGAAATAAGTTTTCTAATTAAAATTTATTCATTAATTAATCCTAAATGAGCTCTTAGAATTCGCATGTTTAAAATGGAAGAAATATTTTTACCAATACACAAAGACAATTTTGGTTTATTAAAAGTATTAAATTGCTACTCTATTAAATCTAATGAATAAGTACAAATTCACAAATTCAAATGACAGTAATTATTTAGCTAAAATAAGGTACCAATTTAAATTAACTAAATAATAATCTCATAAAAATAGAAAATATTTCAATACTCGAGCGGAGAAAAAAAAATCAAGACTCTCACAAATTATTTATTGAGCTAGACCTTTAATAACCTTAACTAGGAAATTAAAAAATTAGATTTGTAAAGAAGTAGAAAGAAAACGAGGAGAATACATAGAAAGAGAGGACCAAGAATAGATCTTGAATTTAAGTTGTTTTTTTTATAGGCATTCTTTGTCTTGTCTTTTATGTGTTTGTTATGCGTGTATGTCCCCTACTATTTCTTCTGACATATATCTATATCTTTATCTTATTTTTGCACAAATATTAAAAAGGGAATATGGATAAGCTATGTAACATAATTCCTTTTATTTTCTCTAACTAACTAAGAAAAGAGATATATATGTGTGTGTGTGTGTGTGTGTGTGTGTGTGTATAGAATCAGCTTATTATTCATATAATATCTAAAATTTATATTACTTTAAATCTAAAAAAGAAATATGGATAAGCTATGTAATAGAACTCTCTTTATTTTCTCTAACTAACTATAGAAAGAGATATATATAGAATTTGCTTATTATCTATATAATATCTAAAATTTATATTACTTAAATTTCAAAATTATATCTATTTAAGTATATAAAATATACTCGTCACTGGTCTTGCTTTCAAGTTCCTTTTAATTAGTTATATGAGCCTAATATACTCAAATTTGGCAAGAGAAAATAGTGGAATATGGACTAGATTGGCTTCAAGATGTTGAATTGACAAACGAGATCAGTCAAACAATTCAAATTGCACCTTGAACGTTATAAACCCTATCCAAAAATAAGTTTGAGAAGTTGATGAATGATAAAAAACACTCAGTGCTTTGGTGTTCACAACAAGAGCATATGCAGCTTTTGTTGCAATTGGTGGATTCCTAGCAATTACTCTCCCAGTGGAATACAACTAGAAGAAACCTCTTCACCTTAGCTTTGGAAGGCTCAAGTTTTAAGAGCCCAAGCTTATTCAAATTCCCTTTGCCTTTGAACAAGCTACAAAGAAGTGAGTACCTCCTCTTGATAGTATGTAGATGGTTAAGATGAGTGAGGGGAAAAAGCTTAAAGCACAAAGCTAAATAGCTAAGGTAGCTTCCTAAGTTGATTTATAATCAAATAAATAAAGTTACTTAATGGCCTATGCTTTGGGAGCTTTGATATCTTATATATATATTTGCAATTTATCTCTATCTATAATAACCGCAGTTATTAAAACCAAGGTTATGACAATGTTCTAACCATGATTATTGGTAACCATGTTAAACCATCCCATGACTTAGTTATGGTTATAGATAAACTGTGGTTAAGTCAAGACTTAACCATGGTTACTTAGCAATCATGGCATAACTATGATTATTTCATCATGATTATCTAATAATTATGGTTAAGGTATTGAATGACTTAATCATGGTTAAAATAAGGCTTAACCATAGTTATTAAATAAATGTGGTAAAGTCCTTAATTCCCTTAATATTAATATTTGTAGATCGATATTCATCTCTCTTAGCTTTCACACTTTAGTATTACTATTGACTCTCTCATCCTTCTTCAATAGACCCACACATGCCATTGTCGTCCACACACACCATTGCCATCCACGCTCACCCCTGTCCTCCACATCTCTGTCGTCCTCCATATCTCTGTTGCCCTCCATGATTTATTGATTCTTAAGTGTGCTATTTCCTCTCTTTCGTTGATGTCTTTCTTATATATTAAGCTGATCCACAATTTTAGTTTCTTTTTCATTTCTAGCATCCCATTGTTCAATATTATCATGGTTTCTAATTCTAAAATTTTCATGAATCATTTCTTGGGTGTGAATTTTGTTTAGCCATACTCTAAAAATAATAATAAAATCAAATTAGTAAAAATAAATAAAAAAGAAAAATGTAACAAAAGGAAAAGAAAAGAGAAAAAAAATTTTGAAATGAAAAAAAAGAGAAAGCGATCAAAATTGAATAAATAAAAAATAAAAAAAGAAAAAGAAAAAGAGAAAAAAATACACAAAAATGAAAAAACCCAATGTAACCCAATATAAAAAAAGGATAGAAAAGAAAGAACTAAAAAAAGAGAAGACACAACACCAAATTGCCTGCTTTGTCGGCTCAAACTTTTTTGGTCACATTACCTTAATACCTAAAATAGCAAAAGCCCAATACCATAATAAAACAAAATCAAAAATTAGATCAGAGATCACCGTCCATGTCATGAGTCAAACCATGATTTGGTTGAAAGCCAGTGCCTGTTCTTCCTTTGAAAGAGTGAGTTGTATGCCCAAAGGTTATGCTTTGAGAGATCATGTATGGGACGAGTTAGAGGATGTGACCAAGTTGGAAGTTTGGCTTTTCATTCCATTTTGTAAAATGAAAAAATTAAAAATAAATAAATTTTTCTTTTAAAAAAAAGAGAGACCCATTCCCTTGAACTCACTAACCTCAAACCTTACAACCTTGCTAATCAAAACTAAGGCCCATTCCCTTCAGTCTAATGCCTCAAAAAATAAAAGAAAAATGAAACAAAATAAATAATGAATAATGAAAAAATATATGTTTAGCAAACAAAAGAAAATCAACCAAAATAGAAAAAAAAATTGAAAATGAAACAAATCAAGACAAAGGCCACCAACATCAACTTTTCTTGGTGTCACACCCGAAAATGCGACCGCGTGGCGCCTTTTTTCAAATAAAAGAAAATGCACTCGAAAATCGAGATTTAAGATAAAATAAGCGTAATAGTAAGGGTCAGGAGTCGCCACCAAAATTTTAAAATTGTTTTTTTTTTTTTGAAAAGGTAAAACTTTGGAAAAACCTTTTCAGTTTGGAAAATGGTCTACGAACCAGAATATGGATTCGGGAGTCGATTGTGAGTGGGGAAGGTGTTAGGCACCCCACTACACCCGTTACTAAGAACGGTTACCCTAAGTTAGTCGTGCAAAAATAAAATGGCCTAAATTTTATTTTAACTCTCCCTACGAGTCACATGCAAAATAAGAATAAAGAAATTAAAGAAAATAAAATAAAAGTAGAAAAAGAAAGGAAACCAATTTTAAAATAAAATAGAAAAGAAATTCGAGAATTAAAAAAACAAGGAAAGAAAGGAAATTAAAAGAAAAATATTTTATTTACATGGGCGGACTTGAGCTAGGATGAAAGCCTAGGGCCTACGTACCCTTCAAGAGGGATCAAAGTCCACGTAGTTCGATTTTAAGGTTGAATTTGGTTGATGTTTTGTTTTTGTTTTGTTTTTGTTTTTGTTTTTGTTTTGTTTTTGTTTTTGTTTTTGTTTTGTTTTTGTTTTTGTTTCGGAGGCGCAATATTGTCTTTCTTAATTTGACCTTTCTATTCTCTTTTCTCTCTGGAAAAAAAAACAAATTTAGTGGTATGGAAAAATATTTCCCTTATTTTATTATTATTGTCATTAATATATATGGGTATCTTTAGTTTAGATTAACCATTTTGGCGTAATTGGTAAAGGAACATCGGGCCCCTTGATTCTTAAAGGATTTTATTAACCCACATAAGAATATCAAAGTTGACACTTGACGTAAGAGGGAATTAAAGACCCCTACACGATCAGGTCTTTGCATTGATTTAAGCCATGTCTAAATCATAAAGGAAATACAATTCTTTTTCCAGATCAAAGTATCAAGGGATACATTACATCAGCATTCTTTGAAACTTAACAACTATTGAGATATTTTAACTCATTTACAACGTCATTGCATAACATAAAGAACTCCGTCACTTCCTTTGGCGCACTTAATGGATTAATTAAACCTTCAGCTGCCTTCAAGGTGTTTGTGAAGCTAGGGAGGATTTCATCGGTTAGGAGAATTAATTTTCTGAACCAGGATCAGAATCTTTCCTTTTCTGCAGCTTGATCTGCATGGAGTGTCTTCCACGTCTCCATTGTCTCGGCTTGCTGATTAAGTTGTTCGACCAAGTTTTGCACCACTGCAGCATTATCACTCCTAATGAGGGATATTTCATTCATTTTCTATTCTAATTTCTGGGCCAGTATATTAAGCTCACGTCTAGTCCCACCAGATTCAAGTTTTTGCATTTGCCTCTCTAGTGCGTCCTTTTCTTTAAGGACCTTCATCAACTGAGCCTCACCAATATATATCTTCTTTCCATTTTCGATCATCCGTTGTTGAGCTTCCTCAATCGTACTTTTCAATCTTGTATTTTCTTCTTTCAGCTTTTTCACCTCGACAGTCCCCCTACTTCCTTTATACCTCTTTACCCTATCGGTCTCTGCCCGCAACACTGCACATTCATTTCTCATTTGGTTCAAACTCCTCAGGCGTTCTTGCCTTTTTTCTTCTAAACTCTTCAATTTTTCCTTTTTCTCTTCGACTTGCCGTGCTAACTGTTCATCAATCGCATGCAGATCGTTGCCGAGCATGGGATCCTTCGGTCCAAAAGAAGGATTAGCCCCTTTCGTTCTATCCTTCAACCACTCTTGATGTTCTCTAGTTGCAGCTACAATTCGCTTGCCCAGCTCACATTTCCCTTTACATATCACTTGGTTCCATGCATTCTTTATTTTTTGACAAAGTGTCTTAGCTTCCGGATCATCATGATAGAAGTGAACCAATCGCGTTGCCTCTTCAGATGGAATGTCTTGCTTGTATGCAAACTGTTGATGAACAATCGATGGATTGTAGTTGATGCATCCTCGAGGGCTTATGAGAGGTACATTCAGGAATTCCCCGCAACAATATATAATTTCCTCGCTTTCCCACCAAGCAAGCTTCCACCAGACTGTGGTTTCGTCTAACTGACCAAGGGATTGAGCCCAATCATCACGAGTCATTCTTGAGGACGACAGAGCAGAACCTTCACGATTAAGGAAATCCCTAACCGGGTGGTGGATGGTGTCATGTCGTTGACCCGATTGATACTTCCTCCCATACACATGATTGAACACCCAAACTGTGAGGAGCTGTAAGCAACACTTTAATTTCCCTCCCTTTTCTAGTTGGCAAAAACTCAACGTCAGGAATGTTTCTGCTAAAACTGCGGGCACCGGATTTATGCGGTGATTTTCCACCATCCATAGGACACTCACGGCCGCCAAATCGATTATTCCCACGGCCGATGGAAATAACACTACTCCATATATGGCTAAGGCGAGGACCCTCTTAAAAATCACCCAATCTTCCTTTTCAGTTAGGATTTCCAAACGCTTTTCCACATACTTCCTTGAAAGACCCTCAGTCTGTCCTCTCTGATGAAGTTGGACCTTACTAGGATCTTCCCCTAGAATTTGAGCCACTGTGCGCTTCGACAGCAAATGTCCAAAGTAGTAATAGACTGAAGTATCTTTTCCTATGGGTGCATTTATGACGCTCCCATATTCCTCTAGAGTGGGTGTAATCTGGAACGTAGGGAACGTGAAACACCTTAGTGAGCTATCCCAATACTGGGCCAAGGCAGAAAGTGCTTCTGGCTGGACTGGTATTCGTAGCAAGTCTAGAATATCCCCATAATCCCTTCGGAAATCTTGGATATGCCTTCCATCCAACTTCCCACTTAAAGCAACTAAACTTTCGACTGATTCAGCTTCCGCCTTGATTTTAAGCTTCACTCCTGTTGCAACTAAGCCAGTCTGCCTCGGATCTAGATATCGCCCATTGCCCAAAGGTTCCATTACCAATATTATGCCAACCAATCTGGTTAATCATCCACTGTTTCAAAAATGTTCAAAACTTGTTAGCTGGTGTATCATTATTGTTAACTTGACAACTTGCTAAATCCTCAAGGAATTTATTATTCCATAGAGAATAGAGGCGTAAAGATCAATTTAAGAAGGAATAACTCCCTACATAATTGACACCGCGATGTTCGGCAAGTTAATATAACGATCCACTAACAACTATACTATGATTTTGGATGTAATGTTCCGACATGGGAAATGACAGAAAATATCGCACTATTTCTTGAGGGGCCTATTGCCCCATGAAAGTAAAGAGGCGGCGACTAAATCGAGAGAAATATACCTTTCTACACGATTCGATGCCTTAAAAGATTTAAATCCCTAGTCAAAACACCACATCTGTATGTTGGAGATGCAAAACCCATGGGTTTTATAATCATCCAAAATTTGAACATACCCACTTTCTATTGGAAAAATCGTCGTTACGTGGAGGTTTGTTTTAATAGATTAGGTATTGTTCATTAGCTTATCTTACCTTCTTTTATTGCATGTAATGAATATGTGAAGAGAACAAATGTATGCTGAATGAGCTCCCTTTTATAGGATTAAGGAATGCTATTATGGCCTTTTTGGGGTCGGGAACCTGCTAGGTAAGGGTCGGTTTAGCTAATGCATACTTTCCTCATAATCAATGTATGTCTTATTGTGCAATGGCATATCATTAATTATTCCAGTAAATAGCGACAATGCGTCACTTTCCCTACGGATATCATTGGATGAATGAATGTGATATATAAGCGATTGGAAGCACCCTCCTTTGTCCTAATATGGATAGATCTTAGGTTGGGAGTATTGGTTCATAGAAGTTCGGCTCTACCTATTTAGGAAGTATCTATGGCTTGATTATCAGTGCCAATTTTGGTGGATCTATAACCCCTAATCATTGGTCCCCAAATTGCCCTCACCGTGAGATGAGGATCTTATTATATGAACCCAACCTTGAGAGGAAAAGAGATCCTACACAGGTCCAATCCATATAACAAGGTACAATTTAGGCGAGGTCTTCATGATAGCCTCAGGAAGCACAAGGCTTCACAGGGAAATCAATATAAACCTCTACTAACCTAGGAACACTCAGACCCGGGTATAGGGCCCATAACGTGTGTGAGAATTTTGTGTCCGTGACGTGTGTGAGGAGGGCATTTACCTCTTTATCCTATGAACTACCCTACCCTCATCTGCTAAGCAGATTGACAGAAATAAAAACAGAAACAGAATAAGAGATAGAAAACATATATACAAAAACAAGAAGTAAGATATAAAAACATGGTCCTCTATCTTAAGGTTTCTTTCTCATGTTATCTACCCTACACATATTATATACATAGACGAAAAATAAAATGTATAAAGCAAGCATGTGAAAGGCATGTTATCTACCATAACCATGTAAGACAAACAACAAACAAAAGGAGAATCAAAATAAGATAAGGCCATAATACTTTTACACAGCTAACTTAAATTGGGCTTGACTCTCAAAGAAGTCCCCAGTGGAGTCGCCAACTGTCACACCTGAAAATGCGACCGCGTGGCGCCTTTTTTCAAATAAAAGAAAATGCACTCGAAAATCGAGATTTAAGATAAAATAAGCGTAATAGTAAGGGTCAGGAGTCGCCACCAAAATTTTAAAATTGTTTTTTTTTTTTTGAAAAGGCAAAACTTTGGAAAAACCTTTTCAGTTTGGAAAATGGTCTACGAACCAGAATATGGATTCGGGAGTCGATTGTGAGTGGGGAAGGTGTTAGGCACCCCACTACACCCGTTACTAAGAACGGTTACCCTAAGTTAGTCGTGCAAAAATAAAATGGCCTAAATTTTATTTTAACTCTCCCTACGAGTCACATGCAAAATAAGAATAAAGAAATTAAAGAAAATAAAATAAAAGTAGAAAAAGAAAGGAAACCAATTTTAAAATAAAATAGAAAAGAAATTCGAGAATTAAAAAAACAAGGAAAGAAAGGAAATTAAAAGAAAAATATTTTATTTACATGGGCGGACTTGAGCTAGGATGAAAGCCTAGAGCCTACGTACCATTCAAAAGGGATCAAAGTCCACGTAGTTCGATTTTAAGGTTGAATTTGGTTGATGTTTTGTTTTTGTTTTGTTTTTGTTTTTGTTTTTGTTTTTGTTTTTTTTTTTGTTATTATTTTGTTTTTGTTTTTTTTTTGTTATTATTTTGTTTTTTTTTTTTTAGTGTTGTTTTTCCTTTTTCCATTTTTTCCTTTGAAAAGACAAAGAAAATGAATTATCCTTTTCCTAAAACAAATTTAGAAATTAGTTGATTGTGTTTTAATTTGCTAAAAGTAAAGATAATTTTACTTTCTTTTGTCTCTTCAATTTTTCTCTCTTTTATTTATTATTTTTTTGCTTTTCATTCAATTTTTGTTTTTTATTATTCCTTGTTTTAATTTTTTGTGTTTTTGTTTTTATTTCTCTTTTTTTTTTGCTTTCTTTTTGTTTTTTTGTTTTTTTGTTTTTGATTAATGATCGAAGTTAAAAGATTTTTCCTTTTTATTTCTTTTGTATTTTTGAAAACTCTTTGTTTAATTCAATTTTAATTTTCAACTCTCTTAATCAATTTTTTGTTTTAGTTTTTCTTGTTGTTATTTTTTCTTTTATTATTATTTTTTTTTGTTTTATTCCTATCATTTTTCATTCCTTCTCTTTTCCTTATTTATTGTTTTGTTTAATTTTTGTCATTATTTTTTTTTTACCTTTTATCTTTAGCATGTTTTATTTTCATTTTTAGTTTATTTGGTGTTTCCTTTGAATTTTGTGTCTCTTTGTTTTTTTTTTTGTTTTTTTTTTCTTTTCCCTTTTGGTATATATTTTTTATTTCATTTTCATTTTTTTTGCCTTTTGATTTTTTCTTAATTTTTCAGTTTTTCTTTCTCTTCACGTTTTGTTCTATTCATTATTATTTCAATTTCATTTTTTTTTTGTTTTTTTTTATTTTCTATTGTCTATTTTTGCTTTGGTTTTATTTTGCTCAATCTACTTATTTTTGTTATTATTATTTTTATTTCAGCACTCAACATCCATTGAATCAGGTTATATTCAGGACACAGAAATCCCCGATTTCAGCACGCACGAATCAGAATTCACACAGGAGTTCATTATTTTGGGAAAGCACCGAAAACATACCTCGGACCCCTTTCGGGCTTCTTCGATGAAATTCTTCTGCGCCAAAGCCCAACTCACGCACGGAGGCAATTTGATTCTCTGGTTCAGAGCTTCGCCCTTTCCTTCCTTAAATCTCTCCTCTGAATACGCTCCTTTCCCCTCTCTGTGATTTCCTTCTCAGCTTCTTCAGATCTCTCAAACCCAAACCAGGATTCCACCGAAATTTTCCTCTCGTCTCTCCGATTCTCCCCCCGAAAAAAAACCTCTCCCCTCTCTAGAACTCCTATCGATTTTTATAGGCGTTTTCCGTATGGTCCCCCCTTTCCTCTGCACCTCTCTGCTCCACTCACCCCAGCGTCGATCCTCCTTTTCTGCCAGCGTCCTGCGAGCTTCGCGCCTCCACCTCTCCATTTGCTACCTCGCTCTCTCACTGTCCTTTCTGTGTTCGTTCCTTTGTTTCTGAGCGTCCCCTCATTCTCCCCCCCACTCTACCAAACACGTCTCTGTGTTTTTTCTTTTTCGTCCGTCTGTCTGTGTGTGTCTCCCTGTACTGTCCCTGCTCCCTGCCAGCTAAGAGGACCGAATGAAAGGGGGGACCATGGGGCACCGGGTAGGTTTTAGTTTGGATCCGGGCGGGTACTGGATAGGTTTTAGTTCAAATCCGGGTTGGGTTTAATTTTTTATGGACTCTAGTAGTTGGGTTTTGGATTGGGCCTGTTGTCTGATTTTTTTTTTTTATTCATTTCTGAGTGGTTAGGGCTTGGTTAGATCTGGATTTGGCTTGTTTTAATTTATTTTTCTTTGGATCCTTCTTCTCTTTTTTTTTTTTTATTTGGGCTCTCCTGAATTAAGTTTTAATCTTAATCTCTTTTTTTTTTTTAGCTTATTAAACTAAAAGAACCTATTTGATTTTTTTCATTTTTTATTTTTACTAGTTTAATTTTATTATTATTTTGGAGTACGCTCAGACAAAATATGGTGTTCACAGTTACCCCTCTTTACTTGTTTCTTAGGCAAAGAAATTGAAAATGTAATTTGTGATATTTTTTTTGCATAAGAAATAAGTAAAGATAAGAACACGTATTTTGTCTGGAGCAATTTGATTGCCTTCTGACAAATGCAAGAGGAAAGAGCGACCCAAACAAAATATGGTGTTTACACTTGGCCCATTAACCAAATGCTTAAAAGGAAAAAAACTAAAAGAAAAGAGGGCCCACTAGCAAAACAAAGCCCACTTGCAGAAAAAGAAACTCATCAACCAAAATAATAATAACAATAATAAATGGATAAAAAAAAGGACCGGGGGCTGGGTTTCACGTTCCCTCTGCTGCAAGCACGCCACTCACGCTCAGAAAAAGGACACGCATGGGGAGCAACACACTCATGCACAGAGGGAAAAGGGATAGGAGAATCAGAGCATCACACTCATGCACAGAGGGAAGAGGGATAGGTGAATCAGATTTGATCATTTCCCTCAAGTAGCCACCATCCATTAAACGGGATATACTCGCTCATGCACGGAGGGGAGGCTACTAGAGAGAAAAAGGAGAGTGTGTGAAAGAAGGGGTTTGAGCGAGAGGAGGAGAGACCGAGAGTGAAAGGCTTGAGGGGTTTTTTGGCTACGGGTTGTGAGGAAACAAAAAGAGAGAACAAAAAAAAAGGAAGAAAAAAAAATGGAAAAGAGACCGAGAGAGAAAATGGGGAGTAAGAGGAGGAACCAAAAGAGGAAGAGAGAGTGATATAGAGGAAAGAACCAAGAGATAAACCGAGAGAGCTGGAGGATTCAGGAAAGAGGATTCGAAAGGGAGAAATAGAGAGGGGGTTCGACCGGAGATTATTCGGATAGAAGGAATGGACAGGGGTTACAAGAAAGAGAGAGGCTGTAAAGGGAGCAGAGATTCAGCCAAAGGAGAGACCAAGAGGGAAGTAAAAGGAGGAGATCCGAAAGCCAACCCAAAACCTCCAGCAATTTGCTTTACAGAATCATTGAAGACTGAGGAAAGCAGAAGCCCATCAACTGATCATATTTGATTGTACCCTTCGAGGTAACCAATCCGTTTATTATCATTTTGCATCTTTCTTGTTAGTAGCATAGTCTATTTGATTCCATGTATGATGATAATCCTTCCTAAGCCCCTAGAAGCTTGAGATAATGGTTATGGAATCGTATAAGATCTTGAATGTTGCTTTAGAGCTTCAAAGCCTAAAATACTTGAGAAATTTGGGAAGGGAAGGAAATGCCTATTATGTATTTGATAAAAGATCAAAAACAGGGGTGGTAGATTTCGAATTGTTGTGTGTTGGATTTTAGACTAGTTCTGAGTTGCTAGTGTTTCATATCGTCTTCTGTCTCAGGATTACGCATTGAGATGGTAACATGAACCAAAATCACCTTTTTCTTATTCCATTTGGAATTGATGGTGTCAAAGGGTGAAGATGAAATAGGTCTCTTGTCTTATTGCTGTCTTTTCCTTTTTTCTGTTCGGGCTTCGTTATTGATATGTATTGGCTGGAAGAATAAATTTTGGCGTTCATTTGTTCTTGTTCTCCTTCTGGTTTGATTGAGGCCTTGTATGCGTTTTCTTTGAATGTGGTTTAATTATATGGTTTTGGGTGTTCAGATTCGTGTCCCTTAGGTCACTTAATTAAACTCAGTCTGAGAGTACCATATTTCTTAGATTTGAATGTCTGGTTCGAATATATTTGATCTAGATGAGCTTCTGGCTAAAACTCCATGTTGGATACCTTTTTCTGATAAAAATAAATTGCTACATTTTCTATTGAGTAAAGTTGTCATGCTATGAATTTTTGTATGTGACTTCAATAAATCCTTTCAATGTTTACTGCACTTTGATTTTGAACTCCCATTTGCTGCATACAAACTTGACTTCATAGCTGGTGTAAATACTGCCTAGAATGATATCAAAACTATGTTTACCTACCTTAAGTACCCGAGTATGACTCTTTGATCAGAAATATTTCTCTTGAATTACTTGCCATGTGGATAAATTATGTGTGTGTTCATTGGCTTTGAAAACTTCTCATTTATATGTTGATTTTTGCTTAAGTATTGAGGCATTTATTATTTAATCATTTGTGAAAAATAATCATTGCAATTAATATACCTCTTTGTTTTTTATGTATATGAAGCTCATGAATTAGTAAAGTAAAGTAAAAAGAGTTGTACATAGGGATTAGATGGTGGAAGACAATGCTCCATGGGTTCTTCTTTTCTTTATATTTCATGCACTTTGAATAAGACGCAATAGGTGCTTGGAGTATGATCTTTGATGGAATACACAAAAGTACACAAGTGGAGTCAATCGATTTGGACTTGCTTTTCATACACTTGAAATGTATGGGAACATGATGTTTGGTTGGCTAGACAAAAGCACACACAATTACAAAACACTATATGTTTATAAGTGCCTTTTGGTTGGATTTTTTATATTTTATTTTTAGAATTGCCGTATAAGACACTTTATCTTCTCAGGTATGTAAAGGTTATCAGAAATTGTGTGTGATAATAAGTCATCTCAGGTTGAGTCATAAAATATTTTTTAATAAATTTTTTATTCCAATGGCTTACATCAAATTTATCTGTCTTTTTTAAATTTTTTTTTAAGGAAATAAAAAGAAAGAGAAAAGAGAAATTCAAAAATTGTATTTAGTTTTTGAAAAAAAATATTCAATTTTAAAAAAAAAGTAAACAAAAAAATACAAAAAAAGAAAAGAAAAGTAAGAAATTAATTTTTTTTTAACTTATGAATGTTTATCAAATTTTCTTTTGACAAAAAAATTATTAGAAATTTAAAATATGATTTTAAAAAAAGGGATCCTTTTTAAATAAAAAATGTCATTCCTAAAAATAAAAGACCAAAAAAATTAATTAAAAAAATCAAAGAAAACTCAATCAAGAAACAAAAATCATAAAAGGCCAAAAAGAAATCAAAAATAAAAACATAAAAAATAAAAAAAATCATAAAAAATAAAAATGAGAAGAGTAAAGAAGTAAAATTAATTCTATCTTTAATAAAATTAAAACATATTAACTAACTTCAAAGTTGTTTTACTTACAAATGGCAAAGCAATTCTTGCTCTCTTTTTCTTTTCATTTAAAAAAAGTTAAAATATAAAAACCTTATTTTTCAAAAAAAATAAATGAAAAACACAAAAGAAAAAAATTAACGAAAAAGAAGATATTTTTTAAAAAAAAACTTTTTTACTTAAGTAAAAATATCATTTCAAAAATCAAAATCAAAAATTAAAAGAAAAAGAGAAAGAAAAAAATTCTTTAAAAAAAACAAAATACAAAAATAAGAAAAATGTTCAAAAAATCAAAAAAATAACAAAATCAAAAAATATGTATTAAAAATTAAAAAAATTTAAAAAAAGGGAAAGAGTAAATAAGTGAAATTAATTTAATTTTTTTACAAATTAAAACTGACAAACTTACAAACTAACTTCAAAACTATTTTATTTGTAGAAGTCTACATGATTTCTACTTTATTTTTCTTTTTACAAAAATTAAAAAATACCAACTGATATAGTTTTTTTTTTGTCAAACTACATAAACTTTAATCCCTTCAATAGGGTACATAAATGTAACACCATATTATCCTAGTCTTTTCTTTTCTCATTCATGCTTAGAATTCCTCAAAATAGCAATGCTTTCTAAAATATTCAATTATTTTCGCATTGCGTCAGGTTTCAAATTTTCTTTTTACCTTTCATAGACTATATGAACTCATCCTCCTTATTCTCCAATTTAATTATATGTATATAACTCAAAACCATCTCAAGAGATTGCCAAAAACCCAAGCTCATAGTATACACACACAAAATAATGGTTGCTATCTCGGGTCTGTTTTTCAGCTTTTGAGTACCAATTTTGAAAAATCATAATTAATTTTAAAAAACTCACAACTCAACAAACTTTAGCTTTCTAGAAAGCTCTGAATATTAACTTCATGCTAAAAATACTTTCAGGCCATGAAAACTGCGTTTGGACTATGTTTGACAACAGGAAAGTGACATAGGTCCAGTTGTCTCAAAAGTTTGACACAATTTACTGATATGAATTTTAAAAATTCATAACTAATTTCATAAAAATATAAATAAGGCAAATTATACTAATTTGAAAAGCTACAAATGTTAAATCTATGCTAAAAATACATCTAGACCAAAATAGAAGTGTCTAGCTACTAAAAACTGATGGAACAATACATAAACTTAACTGACATTACTAATAGTATCATAAAATTTCAAAAATTTATAACTCTCTACTCAAACCTCTAAATGAGATTTTCTCAGTGGCCACAAAAAGCCTATGATTCCTAGTTTATGTCTATAAAATTTTATGAGTATTGGACACCATTTGACTCTCTGATGACACAGAAACATAGACTTACTATATGAACAGTGCACAGGCCAATCTAAATTTCTGATATGAACTTTGAAAAATTATAACTAATTCTCTAGAGCTCCAAATAATCTGTACTTAAGCTTTCCAAAAAGCTTTAGAGAAGGCCTACATGCATGCCAAATTTCATACGCAAATTCGTTCATTTGATTAGATCTCAACACAGGGTTTCATTTTGACCATTTTAGGCCTCATAAGGGGTCATAATGGGTCCATAATAGCTTCTACTACATCTTAGGCCACTTGAGCACATAGAAAAATATGAAAATACTCTATCAAACATGTCTCAAAGGTTCAATAACTCAAGTCTCACAAATTCACTATCCCACTTCATGCTATACACAAAATTACATATATGCTACTCTTGCCATTCCATGCCATAAACTTGTTATTTAATTCAAGTGATACAAATTCTCACATATACATCAAGTATTCATATAATTACACATGTTCAAAAGCTTATACATTATATGCATTATGGAGATATATTATTTGACAACCATATAACTATAACACAAACATTTTACAACTATATTGCCAATCTTCTTCTTCCATGTGTAGGGGCTCCCATTTTCTTGCTCTCTTAATCCACCTAGGCATGTTAAGTAACGGGGAGGGAAGAGTGAGATTCTAGGAATCCCAATAGCTTTTCTCCCTTCCAAACACACAATATGGATGCACATTCAAGTCTAGAATTGTATGCAAAGCTTTCTTGAAAATCATGAACATAATAAAGCATTTCTTTCATTCAAGAACATATAGGGCCTGTTTGAAATTGTTTTTGTTTTAATGTTTTCAAAACATATGTTTTCAAGAACAAGTTTTTAAGAACAAAAAAACTAAAAAATTTGTTTGAATCATTATTTTGAAAAGTAATTGTTTTCTGTTTTTTACCTGATTCTGTAGAACAAAAATTGTAAAACACTTAAAAAGTGTTCTGAGTTTTTTGTTTTTGAAAACAAAATTTTGTTTTTTTGTTTTACAAAACACTATTAAAAACACTTTATCAAACAAGTTTTTTTGTTTTTTTGTTCTTGAAAACAAAAAAATTGTTCTGCAGAACCAAATCAAACAGGCCCATAATCATCATACATAAACTTGCCAAGACAATGGTGTGGCCTCACCTATTTTCTTTGGAACTTTTGGACTTACCTCACCCACTTTCAAAAGACTTTTGACTAAGTCTCACTCTTTCTAGAGAATTTTTGCTTATCTCACATAACTTTAGGGACTTTTGACTCATCCTTACCTTTGCTAAGAGACTTTTGGCCTCAGCAAGCTCAAGCAAGCTAATAACATACATGAAAACATCTCATAAACACACAAGCATAACAACATAGTACTATGGCATCTAGATACTTGCTAAAATCATGTTTCATGGCTTAAACATATACATACACATTTAAAGACAAGAAAACATCTAAGCATTGCATGAGAGAAAGAAGAGAGAGCTACCTTAGAGCTAATGCCACACACTTTCTCTTTGAATTTCTCCTCCCCCTTCTCGGTCCAACCAAGGAATTTGGAAGCACTAACTTCTCTTGGCCTAAACATACTAAAAGAGGCATGAATCACTCATAAGAACAAGCCTTGGCATCATACATATACTGTAGGAAACTACTTTGGTCCATGGCTCCATTATACTTCCATAAAGCACCTAATGAAGCAAATATAAGAATTCATGATCTTAGCTCCTTTCTCTCTTCCATTCTATGGTTATTGACTCCATTTAAAATTTTTGAAGTCATCATACAATTAAATTGAGGAACCTAGCTATAGGTTGCTTCATTAGGCTACAATATAGAACTTATAGCTCCATCTCATTATTTATGACTTCTAAATTTTTTTCCAAGGCTTTCTCTCATACTTTCCCATCATATATGATGCAAAATTAAGCTTGGAAGGAATTAAAATAGTCCCTAGGTGTGACTTCTAGTTTAGGCTAAGACAAGCACCATAATTAGAGTTTCAAATTTTTCCTTGAAGGAGTAGCCACTTGGGAGGCTTCCTAGGGGTCTTAGAAACTCATACAAACATTCACCTAGGCTTGGGAGTTCTTGGATCAAATTAGAATTTTACCTAAGTTCTTGAATCCCTAACTTTTCTATCTTACATTTTCATGGTTCTTTCTTTGTTTTCTTTGCACTTACTTCTCGCACTCCAAAACCTATGAATCTCCCTTGCTAGGACTAGAATTCATCCTCCCTTGGTTGGGCTCTATATGGGATGAAATTCACACAAGGAGAAGCAAGGAAGAAGAAACATGGAAGATAACAAATTTACCTTGATTCTTAGCTTTTCTCAAGTGCTCTTCCATGTGGTGGGTACCTCTTTTCCAAATTTTACTCTCCCTCCTCTATATGTGGCTCAAAGCAAAACCAAACACTTCAATAAAACCATAGAAAGAAATGTGGGAATGAGAGGAATCAAGTTGCTAAAGGAAGAGCCATGAAATTCTATCAATTTCTATATCTTTTTCCTTGTTTTTCTCTTCCCATGGTGCGCCCTTTCTTGCTAGTCTCTCCTCTGGTCTTTGGTAGAAATAAAGTCAGCTAAATGGAAGAGGAATGATGTAAAGTCTCACATCAGCTGAAAAAGGCCTGTGGCTATAAAGCCACCAAGGTATTGTCCCACCTACATCTCAGGGGTTTGTCCCTTCCTAGGCAGGACGTTTAACCACATTCCCAGGAAAAGCGCACCTTGGTGTGGAGGGATTCTCCTCCACTTATATGGGCTAGCCATAGGCTCCTTCCAACCGATGTGGGACTTTACAATCCATCCCCCTTTTGGGCCAGCCAAGATTGCTCTGATACTAACACACATACAGAGCCACCAAGGTATTGTCCCACCTACATCTCAGGGGTTTGTCCCTTCTTGGGCAGGACGTTTAACCACATTCCTAAGAAAAGTACGCCTTGGTGGGGAGGGATTCTCCCCTACTTATATGGGCTAGCCACAGGCTCCTTCCAACCAATGTGGAACTTTACAAAGGAGGACGCCACATATACATAAGAAACAATTAAAATTGTTCAACAAAATTTTCATTTATGTCCCGTGCACTTGGTATTTTTGTTTCCGATACATTTTAGCTCCTTTTTTAGAACTATCTTTTCTATCATAAAATTTAAATTCTAAATCTTATAAAATAGCTTTGGAATCACTCAATTTGAAGCTAAAACCTTTCCAAACAAATCGATCAAAGTTTGGGCTCATTGCCATTGGAAAATGTATATTGAAGGGGTTTTAATTGTCTCAAGACTTCCCATGGTTTTCAGGACCTCTAAGAATCTTGGATAACTCAAATTTTTCATTTAAAAAGCCCTTATGTGAGTTTTCCAAAAATTGCCCAAAATTACAAAAATATCATTACATTTCGTAACTATTTCATAAAATTTCGTTTGGCTATTTTGTCTCCTATTTTAGGGCACATCTGGCTTCCTAAATTTCCTATTTGAGGTCTAGAATATTGTTCTAATTTTATTGGACCTCAAATCACTTCATTTGGGGTACTTTCTTTTGTATCTGGGGAATTTTGTACATTTACGAAGAAATTATATGTTATGTTTCTCATGTTTTCTCTTGTTTTCAAAGAATCGGATATTACAATAAAACTTAGAAGTTAAAATAGAATAGAGGCTATATTAATTTTGCACAATTAACTTAAAATAATCGTTTTTAGAAATGGTGTAGTGAGGTACCTAATGCATTTTCTACTCAATCAACTCTCAAACTCATACTAGTTCACAAATCATTTTTCATATAAAAAGGCTTTTTTAAAATTTTTCCTTTTAAAATTAAAATTTTGGTGGTGGTTCTACTACTTGATTCGGATTTTGTTTTTGAAAATCAAAATTTTTAAAATTTTTCTGACGCCATGCGGTCACATTTCAAGTATGACATTGGGTTTTGAAATTTTTGTTTTTTTTTTTCTTTTTTTCATTGTTGTTCAGCTCCTCCCTTCCTTGGGACAATGAGTAAGGCTTGCATTCTTGGTTAAGTTGCAAATTGAAAACTAAGCAATTATTGATAGACATCCTTAATAGATAAACTTTCCCTTTTTGCTTTATCAAATTTTTCTTAACTGTATCGAATTAAAATTGATGGGGCTGATGGTTAATTTTTTTTTTTTAGCTATTGTGATTTTTAGTTTTCTCTATTAAAATAATCGCTATGAGATGATGATGATCCATTTGTTCTTCCTTGCACAAAAGACTAATGTTAGCTATTGTAATTTTCACTTTTGTTTGTTGCTTTTTTTTTTTTTTTTTTTTGCTCAACAAGATAGAAAGACAAATATTGGCAAATGGTTTATGGATAGACATTTAGACACACTTGTTTTTTTAGATGTACTAATTCTTGGATGATTATTTGTTAATAATTAGAAAATTATAAAGATAAACAAATAAAATAGAAATATGTTAACTATGTCACTTACTAGTAGAATAAAAAGCTTTGCATGAAAAATAAAAAGCTAAGATGGTAAGTTCATTTTAGTAAATAAGTCAGTTGAATTTTAAATGTAATTTAAGATATACCACCTGTCTCTTCAAATTTGCTGAAAGTTGAGTGTGGGGGTCCAATCACATAGGGAATCATATAGACTGCAGTCCATAAATATAATGATGTATCTTACGTCAAAAACAAAGTTAAAGTTATCTATGTAAGTATTTGAATTATGTGGGTGTTGGCTTCTAATTTTGTTGAAAATCTTTATTTTTCAATTGATTTATTGCATCCTATTTAAATTTGCAAAAATATATCACTAGGTTTTAGTTTGAGGACTCCTCTTCTCAAGAAATTTTGAGTAATAATTTATTGGCCTAGGCCTTAGAAAGTAAAGAGTATTGTGGTTGAGTCCAAGAAATAAGATCTAGTGTTTGCCCATTCCAAGTGTTTAAATATTAGACTCATGGGAGTTCATTTAGACCTTTTTACACAAAATTGCAAATGACCCTGTTATTGCTCAATTTAAAGCACATATGGTTAAAAAAGATGAACAACAATGACAAGCAGAGGCCAAAAATATTGCAATTGCTAAGTGACAATGACAAATGGAAGCAACTATGACTTTTATACTCTGAAGTTTTTAGCTTTGCCATCAAAGCTTGCAGTCATACAAGCTTAAAGGATAATTTTCTAAATTTCTATTCTAGTTGAACCATGCAAATGAGTTTCTTTTTTAAGTTTAATTTTTTATTAATAATATTTTATTTTGAATTCTAAGGACCAGGTGACTAGGATAGTAAACACTAGCCTACTAATGATAGTTATTCCTCGTAAGAATGGACATATTGTTTGAATAGATTTATGATTACATTTGTACTAGCTTATTTATAGATTAATAGAATATGAATCTATTTGCAATTTTAATAGCATTATGGTTGTTGTTATTGAAAGGTAGTTGTTGTTAGATATGTTACTAAAAATTATTACTATTGGGAATTGGTTGGTGTATATATTGGTTAAAATTTATTGTTATAGGTTTAGGGAAAAATTTTGGATAAAATGGTTTATTTTAAAATTTTTTAAAAAAATTAGAAGCAATGGTTAAAATCATCACCTTAAAATGAGTTAAAGTGGTTTATAATCGTGGCTAAATCAGGTTTTAACCATGATCTTACCAATTGTTACACCCCTTATACGAGCATAATAAGCACAGTCTATGAGTTGAACTCGCATTTATAGGCCTTCTCTAGACCAGAATAAAAAACATAGAAAGGGTGACAGTAAGCTAAAACAAATTTTTTAAAAATTTAAGGATATTTTACTTTACTGAAAGGTTCACATGATAACACAAGGGATTTAATTATATGCTAGTTAATTTAACTTGTTGTAAAAATTTTGGCAAAGTCTTCCCTAAACATAAGATTGCCTAAAATTTCTACAAATAACCAACAAATTAATCAAAATAATTAAGAGAGCTCTGCTCTCATCCTGAAGCAATAAACAGTAACTAATAGGGGTGGGACCCTGCCTATGCATTAGTGGAGTTACAGCTAAGAGGAAACAATATGCTACAATTCCAATAGTACTTCCCAAAAGAAGACACTAGCAAAAGCCATGTAGGGCTCAACAACCAAGAGTAGTCATTCTTGTGCTATTGAGGGCGGTTCTAGACCCACATTACTATATGTAATGAAAAGAATAATTTTAAAGGAATGAATTAGAGTCCTAGTGAGCAAATAATACTAACTATGACAAAAACACATGTTATGTATAATAACCTACCTTTAGACTTGAAATTTATGTTATAAACATAACAATGACATGGTATCTATTAAATTTACTTTTTCATTATTTATAATAGATAACTCAATAATGCGCATAAACTAACCTTTATAAAATCATTCATAAAGATACAATTGACGTGTCTAAATAGAACCAATTCAAATAGATGCAGATGTATCACTTGCCAAGATAATTATACAAAAAGGTATCTTATGCTGAACAATTCAAATAGATCCACGTGTGGTAGCTAAGACACGGGGCTAGCAACATCTCTATTGGATGGGGTTCAAATCAACATACACCAAGGCTAGCAAGCTACTAGCTAGAGGGTTCTACATTAGACATATTCTAGGTTTAACACTACCACACATTAACAAAAGATGGATTAAAAAATTAAATACTTAATTACCAAGTACTTTTAACCAAGTAATCAACTACTAAGATATTCTAATAACAATAATTTGTAATTCTTTTTCAGACATAACATAGTGAAATCCAATTTACAAATCTATTAACTTACGATAAACAAGAAGTATAAATACTCAAACAAGTATTATCTTCTCATCGCATATGGTGACATCATAAATTCTTTTTTGAGTCTTAATCTAACTAAGCACTTGTTGTTGGGTTATCTTTGGAACCCCCCAAAAATACCCATAAACAATCTACAACACTAGGTAACACATTAAATTGCATAAGGTCAAATTAGTCTTGTCATCATCTCTCTTAAAAATGTAACCTCTATGCTACAATAGACATTCCCATTTAAACCCAATATTTAGGTACTAATTCATAAGTTTCCTAATTTCTTTGACTATCTCATTTAACCTTCAAAGTTACAACATCAATATACTTTCCTTTTTTTAGTCCTTAAATTCCCTTACCATTCACAAGCTATATAATTAAACCCTCCCTTCCTAAAATTTGTTCAAGTAAGTTGTCTTCCATTAACCTAAACCTTAAGCCAACATAACCTAAACAATCAAAGAAACCAAGTTGCAAGTTTGGAAATTTCTCTTGAACCTTATGCTTATGAAAATCTTTAAATCTATTTAACACAAATTTACCATCTCAAAAATTCTAAACATAATTTCCCTTAGATAGTCACAAGAAAAAAAAATTAAGCACTTTCGACCAACTTGATAGAGTTAAGAATAAGGAATATAAAGCTAATACTAATATAGGAACACCTTAAATTTCTAAATTTTTAGACCAAAACTTAGCTAGACATTTTGCCCTTGTCAGACACAAAATGAAGCAAGTTTCAAAGATTTAATTCCCTTGAAGCAAAAATTTAAACTTCAGTAGCCAAAAAGAACAAGGAAAAGAGCTGGTTCTGACCAAGAAATCAAGGGGGGAATAAAGTGAAATGATAACAACTCACTTAAAGCTCAAAACCCCACCCTAATTCCATTTAATGTTGCTACCATGACAATGAACAAGACAAATTGACAGTTGTGCTGAGCAACCTCAAATAACTAGGTTGAATTAAATTTTGTACTTAATGATGCAACCTAAAAATTGAATTCTAATTGTTTGTTAAGAGTTCTTTAGATGCAGAAGCTAAGTGAAAACACAAGAACTCAAGATAAAATTAAATTGAATTAAGGTAACAATAAGAAGTTAAAATTATAACTAAGTGGTAAACTTAATTAACAATACAAAGTAGCTAGTCTTAAACTCACTTCCTTGACTTCAATTATCATTACTCTTTTTAGATTAATTTAAGACTTAGAACTAATCCCCTTGTTGATGTATTCATTAAAGAAATTTTTAATTAACCATTGAGATACAAGCACTAAACCAATTGGAGCTTGTGACCACACACTCTTTATTGATTAGTGCTTGCATAAAAGGATTAGAATACACCTAAATATAGGCTTAATCGATCATTCTTTTAGGTTATTGTACTTTCCACCTAACAGTCTAAATCACAACTTAATTTTCTAAATTATTAACTAAACTAATCAAGAATATATCCTAGCACCAATTACACAATAACCATTGCACAATTAACTTAGAATTTATAAGTAAAATAGGTGGAAAATGCACAATCACTCAAGAACAATTCATCGAGCACTTTAAGTGCAATAATTCATCCCCAATTCTTTAACAAAATTTAGAGAATTAATCAATCCAAAATAAATACTACAGTCAAGTTTCTATCAATTAAAACAATCAATATAATATTAATTGAAGTAACAATAAAAATAGAAAAGGAGATGAGAGAATTAACCTATTCTTAATTGAAATTTAGGAGCTCTAATTTCAATCAAGGCGTTGCATCCAAGATTAGCCACCAAATGAGATTAAGTAGCCATTAATTGCAAGAGATAGAGGAAGAAATTGAAATGATCCATGGCCACGGAGCTCTTCTCGGATAATGGAGAGAATGGATGACTATTTCCCTGATACCTCGTGCTATCCTTTCTTTGTTTCACGCTCCCCCTTCCCCCGCGACCACAACCCAAGCTTATTCCTTATTTTTATTCCCACGTGAGTCCCTTCTAAGAATCACGTGCTCCCCTGAATGAATGATGTGCTCTCTTCTCATGAATTTGTGGACTGCACGTGAACTTGATTATGTGTGAGCCATGTGTGTATATATGCGTCAATGGAGTGAATCAGAGAGAGATTATATTAATGAGTGTGGGCCAGCCATGCATCATGTAACAACCCAGAAAAAGAAAATAGAAAAGAAATGAGAAAAGAAAAAGAAAAGAGAAAGCTGGAAAATTTTCGAAGAATTGAGAATTTTCTAAGTCTTCTCGCCATAGCGAGAAATGGAATCGCCATAGCGAGAATGCCTCCTCGCAATCGCGAAGATGTTCCTAGCGATAGCGAGTGTGGCATTCCATATAAAAACCAGTGAGTTGCTCGCTGTAGCGACGCCATAACGAAGGCAGAGGTCTGGAACAGACACGATCTCACCATAGCGACACCATAGCAAAGGTCGAGAATAGACACGATCTCGCCGTAGCGACGCCATAGCGAAGGCAGAGGTCTGGAGCAGACACGAGCTCGCCGTAGCGAGGGCACTAACTCGCTGTAGCGAGAGCGGTCCAGAAAAGCGAGAAAAAGAGAATTTGACTTTTTAAAAGCTTCCAAATCTCTTCTTTCTTCTTCTAACTGACTCCAACTCGTCTTAGGAGAGAGAAAAGGGCGGAGGAGAGAGTGAGAAGCTGAAGAGAAGAGGAAAGCACAAGAAAGGTATGAATTTTCATGGCTTCCTCTTAGTAAGTTACCCTTCTCCCCTTTTCCCCCTCTTTCCTACGGTTTAGATGATAGAAAGGGTTAGGTATTGAGTCTGGTTCAGAGGAGAGAGAGTGGGAAACCATTCTTGAGAGAGATTAGAAGTAGATAGTCTTCTCTTTCTTGCTTTTCCCCTTTCTTAAGAGTGGAGAAAAGAGAGGGATAGCTAATGGACCCTAGAGTGAGGAAGAAACCTAGAGTGAGAAGCTCAGTAGAGCTGATTAGAAGTGATCCCTAGCTTAAGAATTGAGTATTGAAGTATTGATTCCATGCTTCTGTGTGGTTAGGCTCAAGAGGGAACTCTCCCATCTAGAAGTTGTTGTGAAATCAACAAGGGAGGAGATCATTGACAGAGCAAGTAGGAAATAGCCAACAAAGGTAGTTCTCTCCACTTTCTCTCATGCATAATTGTGTGTTTACATTGTCTTGCTTGTGTGTATGAGTGATATGAGCTATGAGAAGTGTGTTAGCATGATTATGTGATATGATTGAGATGATGTTTTAAATGCTTGATTGGTTTGCTTGAGGAAATGGAAAAGCCAATAACCCTAAAGCCAAGGTGAGGATGAGCCGAAGCCCCAAGTTGGTTGAGCCATGTCTCCCAAAAGTGAGGTAGACTCCCAAAGAGTAAGGGTGAGTCTAAGTACCTCTAAAGTATGGGAAGGCAAATCCAAAAGCCATAAGGGAAGGGTGAGGCCGATCCAAGTACTTAGCGAGCTCTTGAATGTTATCCATGGCCATTTCACATGTTTTAAATGTTTTCATCATGTTTTATATGCTAACATGCCATACATACATAATGAGACTTGTTGCATGCAATATATGTATATTTGAATGAGAGTTGAACTACTGAGATTCCATGAACTCACCCTCCCTCTCCATCATCCAACCATGCCAGGTGGCCCAAGTGAGATAAGGGATGGGAGCAACCACCACCAAGCATGAGGCTAGGGATAGAAATGAAGAAGAATGTAAAGGCTTTTTGCCATATGTTGTATATGAGAATTGTACATGAGATATGAGATGTAAATGATTTATATGATGTAGCATTTACAAATGTTGTGAGACAATGTATGTATTAATGATAAATGTATGAGAATGAGGTTTATGATGAATGAAAAAGCATGGTTGAATGAGAAATGGCCAATGATAGCCTAGAATATAGGGGTGCATAAGTGGGCATGGGGTAGCGAGTTTCCCCAATCTAAGTTATTAGACACTTGAGGCATGATTGATAGCTCCTAAAGATGCTTTCTCATGTGCTCAAGGGTCATAGAAGTAGAAAACTTAAGATTGGATCCCATTAGCCACACTTTTGGCCAAGAAAGGGCCTTTTGCACATGATGTCATGGAATAGCCATATGACCTCTTCTTACTATGAGATTTGACATGTAGCTAGATTATGTTTAGAGCTTTCTGGGAAGCTAGAGTTCATGTCATTTAGAGGTCTATAGCATTTTCTATGAGCATTCAAAGTTGATATCAGAAATTCGGATTTCAGAAAATTACTGTTCATTTGGTCAGTTTTGAAATCATGTCATCCGAGGGGCAAACGTAGTCCAATGGCTACGAAATTTTATACACAGAAATTAGATGGTCACAGTGACTTGTAGGAACTGGAAGCACCTCATTTAGAGGTCCAGAGAGGAAGTTATGCAATTTCGAAGTTCCTGCCCAGAATCAGACACCCAACCAGACCCGAGGTACTGTTTCATCGGTTTCCGGGGAATTGGCTAGGTGAACTGATCTGGAGATATTTTTCTCCTCTAGCTAACATCCACATCTTTCTATAGAGATAGAGTTTATGAGCATTGGATTTTTTTGGAATTAGTTAGACATTTTCAAAGTCCATATCAGTAAACTGTGACAGCAAAGAAGTCCCCTCTGACCAGTGAACTATTTCGATGTCAAACGCAGAATGAGTGAGAGATTGAGACTTCTTAGTATTTTTAGCATGAAGTAGACGTCTCAAAATTTCTAGAATGACCCAGATCATGCAGATACGATTTTTCTGTATTTAGTTATGAATTTCCAAAGTTAGCTCAGAGATGAAGCAAAATCTACCCATAGCGAAAATGCATGTCTCTAATCCCTTTTTGCTTTCCATGAGTTTAAAGCATATAGTAGGGATTGAAATAAGTCTCAAAAGAGTAATTGAGCATGAGGAAGGATAGAGAGAGCTCAACCGGTCCATATTACTTCTAAGTGGAGCTCTACCCATACATAGTGCCATGGAAAGAGTAAGCATAAGGTAGAGGAAAGAGTCTCCCTTATGAGTTCCGCACCGCCCATATGGGCTAGAGGGCACGTTGGGTATAAGCTAGAGGTTAAGGTGTCACACATCATATACTTGAGTCTCTTCTATCAGGTAATAGAAGCTTCATCTCCATGAACCCGAGCCTCTCTCTTCTCTTCACCAAAACCATGCCTCTATCCCTACGTGATTCACGTTTCACTTCTTCATGTGCTTTTTGTTTTGCCACTCAACAATGCCCTTCATCCCGAGCCTTCATCTTCTCATATCATCCGTCCACGTCAAACCTGATAAGCCCACAACTTTTGTGCATGATGAGTGTCCATGAAAAGGTGCATTGAATTGGATCTATCGTCTTGCTTCAAGCTCCATGCTTAAAGATCTGGTGAGACGTGGGAGAGGGAACCGTGTGTGAATGTATATGAAGCTTGTGCCTGAGTGATCCCTGAAGTGTGTAGTGAACCCGAGAACCTCCCTTCTGTATGGAGTGCTACATGTATGTGTGATGGTGAAAGTGAGAGCTCGTGACGTGTAACGTGAATGAAGTGAGCTGGAGTGTTACGTGGGAGAAACATGTGCATGTGGCGTGTGACTTGTATCATGGAGTATGAACGTGAGTGAATGGAAAGTGTGTTAATGGGTCATGTATGCTTCTTCGTGAATTGGTGGGTCTCCTTTGCATGTGCGTGTTTGCTACGTGGAAGTGACACCTATAGCTGCTATATGTATCTATGAGGGACAAGATGTGGAAGAGTGCCGTGAGTACGTGTAAATGAAGTAGGTATGTGATTTTGCAATTGTGTGTAATGTGGCAACATGGGAGCTCCTCTAGCCTGTGTACGTGTTAGTGCCTTGGCTTCACATGAGTGTCTAGTGATGAAGAGGGTCGTGCAAGTGAGTGTTATGGGCATGAGAGTGTGTATGCATTAATGTATGAAAAAGGAACGTGGTAATATGAGTATGTGGCTGACCTGGTGAGGGAGAAAGCTTCGTGTATGAACATGTGAATATGTGAAATGCCGTGGAAATGTGTGCACGTTAGTGGGTCAATGGGCCAGTGTGAGAGCTTGTGTGATATGGGCCCACGAGAGAATTATTATGTGACCTGAAATTAAAATGAGAAGATCGAATAAAATGCAGCTAGGAAAAAAATAATAATAAAAATAAGAATATATATATATATATATAAATTTTGAAAATTTTCCCTCCCTCTTGGCACTTATCCCTGAGTGAATGGACAATTAAGATCCAAACTTTAAAACTTCATCCAATGGCTAAGAAAAATTCCTCCAAGCTTTGCCCAAATTAAAAATATTAATTCCCACCAAAAAAAATGTACAAAATTAAGAAAAACCAAGTGCGAAAAATTGCACAATAAAATATTATGAAATTAGGAAATTAAAACCCAACCTTTGTGCAAGAATTTTTACTATAATGTAAAATTGTCATATAATTCAAATATAATCTAATAAGGCTCAATTAATAATTATTTAACACCTAAAAGCTCAATTTAAGAGAAATAAAAATAGGTAAAATCACCAATTATCACAAATGCAGTAGCTAGTTCAAGGGCTGGTTTCGTGGCATATAAGGTAGCTGGAAGGAAGGTGAACAAAAAGGAAGGGAAGAGAGAAAGAACAAAAGAGGATGGAGAGGTTTGAGAGGAGGAAGAACAGAAAAGATCAGAAAAATGGAGAGAGAGACCCACGGCTGTTGCAACATGACAGGGAAGAGGAAAGTGGAGAAAAAAAAATAAGTTATTGAATTATTTTAATATATCTTAATTAAAATTGGATTTTGGCCCTATCACAAGATCAAAATGGTTTAATATAGCCCTTATGACATCCCATCCACTTCTTAAAGAAATTTAAAAGTCCTAAACTTGTCACAACCTATTATGTCACTCCTTCTCCTCCTAAAGTAGTTTATTTCATTTTGTTTTATAATTTACCTAATTATACTCTAATTTTTAAACTAATTGGGACCTAATTGAAATAATTTTTTTTAAAAGTGTTACACCAACGGTTCCTAAAAATTGGGGTTAAAGCCTTCTCAATGGATGGTTTACTTATAGATTTGGAAACTGTGGTGAAAAGGTTAAGCCACGGTTATAATAATGGCTAAAGCCACTAAAAAATTGTGACTAAACTTTATTTATTTTTGTATAGTGCATATGCAAGACTTGTATTCCATGGCTCAGATTAAGAAGGCCGCCCTTATTTTAAAATCTCTGTACCATCTAATGAGTAAATAAATCCAAGGTGATAATGATGGTTGTTTCTCTATATCATCATTATTATTTATTATCATCATCATAATCATCATTAACATTATTATTTATTACTATTAAATAAATTTTTAAAAAAACACAAGCATACAACTTGAGGATCTTATATTCCTAAATTAATTCAATTTTTATCTCCACTATTTTCTTACTTTTTACTAATATTTTTAAAGTTATATCAGTCATTAAACAAGTAAAGACATTAGTTCACGATTTATTAGTTTAACTGTAATTGAATCAGTGATAATTAAATATATATTTTTTATTTCATATATTAAAATTTTGGTATAATAAATAATAACAAGTAAATATTAATCAATTTTAAAATATGTTATAATTAATTATACATAAAAACAAATCAAACATGGTATAATATTTAACTTTAAATTTTTTTAAAATATATTTATATAATTTTTAATAAAAATTATATACATTTTATTTTTGTTTTTTATCTATTATATTAAAATTTTACAATTATAAACAAAATAACATTAGTGGCTCAATGGTAAAGTCATGATTTATCATTTTAGAGGTCAGGGGTTCGAATCCCATGAGGGATGTTTTGATTTGCTAAAATAGAAGCATAATAGAGATTTTATATTAAATATTGCAATATATAATCAAAAATGTTTGTTGGCTTAAATGGAGAAGCCACTAGCTAGTTCCAGAGGTTAAGGGTTCAAATCCATAATGAAAGTTTTAATTTGTTAAAATATAAGCAAAATATATGCTTTATATAAAATATTGCATTATACATTTAGAAGTGTTTGCTAGCTTAATGGAGAAGGCATTTGCTCGCACGTGGAGGGACGTGGTTCAAGACTCCATGAAGCTAATTTTGCAAAATAACAATGCAGATCGGTTCAACCAAAGGTTTAAAACTAGTTTTCATTTAAAACTGACTAGTTCAACACAATTCTTAACTAGGTTTGATCAATTCTGAGGCATTTTTAAATTAGATAGATGGCTGGTTCACTATTTTTTCAATTGAATCAACTAATTTGATCTAATTATAATAACATTACTTTTTACCCTTAAAGTCTTGTCTTCCTTTGATAAAAAAGACATACACAAACATATATTAGGATGACAAACTACTATTGCAAAATAAATAATTAATCAATCCAATATTTCCTAACTAATCTCAATCGAATCTTGCCCTTTTGAGATCTTATTTGAATTGAAGATTGACAAACTAACAAATTACGCTACCCAAAAAAAAAAATCAATTTTAGTGGCAACATTTGGTTATTGCCAGATCTTCATTAAAACTTCCATGACATAAGGTTTTTAGTAACAATCGAAATATAGCCACACAAAAAAAGGAGATTTGGTGGCAATAAATGTCATTGCTAAATATATATAATGGTGACTTTTGTTGTCACTAAAACCCCATTTATTTTGCATTTAAAGAAAGTGGCCACTAAAACAAGACTTTAATGATTATATTAGTTGCTACAAATGTTCTTTTAGTAGTGATGTAACTTATCACCACTATAAGACACTTCTAGTGGTAACAATAGTTGCCACTAAAAAATCATTGATTTCAAGAAAGTATCATTTTTAAATAGTAGCGATCGTACTTAAAAAGTAAAAGACTCACCACAAATTCTCTCTCATAAACACACATTTATAGATATTCCACTTAGTGCTCACATTTAATATTTGCACTTATATAGCTCATTCACAACACATAAAACATTTATTATCATCAACCCTAATACAATCAAGACATTAGTTATTATAATATAGTAGCATGTCTACATAATTTATTTAAAAATTTAAAGTAATGATTATGTCACAAAAACATTGAACCATAAAAAAATATGGGCTATAAGCCATTACGCCTTAATTATTATGTTTGTAAATGTAATTCCAATCAATCCTTCCCCCATGCCTATGAAGTTATTAAAGACTACCTTATCAGGACCATAACTAAAATTTTTTTGCATATTTTGTCTTTAGCCCTAATTTAGTTTCTCTCGCTATATACAAAATGGCATTTAAGAATTACTTTCTCTCCCAAATTACAAATTATGCCTATCAAGGGTTTTAATCTCTATTAGTCAATCTATTCTTCCAATTAATCAATCCTTTGTCTATTGACGCTTTCTATGGTCACCTTGCTCAACTTGGCATGGTTGCAAGAGTTTTCAACTATAACTTTGTCTGTCGCAATCCATCACCTGAGACTAAATTGGATACTAGTCATACATATGCAAAAGTATCATTCAATAGTCAAAGGATCAATTTTCTTCTTTGAGGATGGATTAAGATTGATTGTCTGCTTCAATGGATGGGTCTTCAATAGTTACCATCGACAGTTACTACTCGTCCACAATCAAGACCCATGCATCTTCTTTAATGGATTGGTCTTCTATAAGAATCACACTCTGCTATACCAAAGATTGAATCATAGATCAACATGGAGGAAAAGAAGGTGAATTTGATGGATTTAGTTTTTTTTTCCCCTTTTTCTTGTTAGCTTCTCATATCTTAATTGATGTGCAAAAGTGGAAAATCCAAACTTGAATACTTTGAAACTAGAACTATGGAGCTACAAACTTCTCTCGATTGCATTAAGGAGGAGTCTAGATCATCTCCTACTCAATTTGAGTAGGATACTATCTTATTGAAGAGAGATCGAGAGAAAAGATAAAATGAGTGAAAATATAAGAAGTAAGTTTTATATACATTCTCACTCCTTTATGTCATTTTCTCTTTATTTATCTCCAATGGAATAGTGCACTGAGCAAGAGAGGATCCAAAGCCAAGAAGCAGGATACTATCTTGTTAGAAAGAGATAGAAAGAAAAAGGAAGTGGAAAAAGAGAGGAAGTGAGCCCAAACATACTCTCACTTATTTACATCATTTTCTCTTTATCTCTCTCCAACATAATGGTGGAATGACCAAAGGTTCCAAATTAATTAAGGAGATAACAAATGGGGCTACTTTTGTCTTTGCAAACCAAAAATTCGATTTTTCAAACCTTTTTAAATAATTTAAATTTTTAAGATCTTTGATTATAAATTTTACAAATGATTCTTATATGTAATTTTTTGTCAAACTTCTCTAGCTGCTATGATTATTCTTAGAACCAACGCTCATACTGCTTTAAAATGGTTTTCCGCAATCTCATCAATTTCATTCCATGTTTTGGCAACCTAGCCCATCTTCCCGCCATACTTAATTTGCCCAAAGCAAATTGAGCAAATTTGCATTAATTTGTATTCAACTGTTTTATTTATACTCCCTCCAATCTCTAATATAAGTCACTTATTGGAGGAATGTCTTAGCCCAAAATATAAATCACTTCTCTAAATTGTTTTGATTATTAAATGACTTTTTTCTTAAATACCCCTAATTAAATAGAGAGTCATTAAGACTAATACAATTTACTAAAGATGGAGATAAGCTCTTTAATTATGGGCAAATATGGAAAAAAATTATGTTTTGATACAAATTTAATTAATTAAACTACTTTTAACTAATTTTCTTAATATCTGTAAGATAGGTATTAGTAACTTATATTGGAGATCGAAGAGAATATTAGGTATGCCATAGTGCTATTAATTTTGTTTTTTGTCAATCTTAAATTCAATCTTAGAAGGTGACAATTTTTTTATCAGTTTACTCTGCTTAACATATGTAGATTTAGTGTATACCAAAATTTTATAGCCAATAAAATAATTATAAAATTAAATGTTACTTGAAAATAATATATTGCAGGTTTAAGGTTTATTTATCCACGAAATTTAAGCAAATTTATCATTTTTTAAAAAAAAATGGTTTCTTCAAAAGATTTATATGATATGTGAATTTTTTTATAAAAAAATTAATGATGTAGCACAAAATTATAAAAAGTATTCATACATTATGTTTTTATTACAAAAATATATGCGTCTCATTTTTTATATATATTTTCTCATCTTTAAAAAGAGGAACGAAGAAGGAAAATCAAAAGTTTCCATATAATGACCCATTAGATGAATCTTATCTAAATCTAATTGGTGGGATTCTTACGCTGGAAATAATGAATAAATATCCAGAGATGGAATAGCAATTATTGGCCTTCCCCACCTTTGCCACGGTAGAAAATTGAAAAAATTATTGTTAAAAGTCTCAAATAAAAAGATCTTTATATTGAAATATCTTAATTTTTAAAGCTATTTTGAAAGGTTTAACCAAAAAATATTGTAACTTAAAGTCTTGAATTATATATTTTTTATATAATTTAAATTTTTTATTTTAAATATTTTATAATAATTTTAAAATTTATAGTTTTCCAATATAATTATTTTTAGGATCTTTAATTATAATTTTTCTTAAAAGATTTCAACATAGAATGATGAGTAGGCCAGTCTTGTTGGTGGCTCTCCTTTTCAATCCTGTCTGTCGTGTGTGATTGCTTAACCAATGGAATAACTCAAAAACAAAACAAAACAAAACATAAAAAGCTAGACTTTATAAATTAAATGCAAGCACATGGAAAGTGAAAAAAATTACTTTGTAACAAAATGGCTTAGGAAGGTAATGTGGAAAAGTTCTCTCACCAGTGAAACATAACCAAAGTGAGTATTATCTTATATAAGGATGAACAAATTATATCATTAGCACATTTTTAGTGAACACCCCTTGTTTCACTTAATAAAAAACAGTTTGAATAGCACTCTTCTAAAACAATTCATTTGTATAATTCTAAATGATTTGGTTTAAAAGTGAATGCGAGTATGTATATGTTATACTTTTTTAACATATTTAAATTTTATTTCTGTCAATTTATCGTTCTACAATAAAAATTTATTATAAACTCTTAAGTCTCGATATAAATGACAAACACCAAAGAGATAACATTAATTAGAATACACACAAACTGAAACAATGCTTGACCATTAGATTCAAAAAAAATATTCGTCCGTTGGGCATATTAAGCATGGTTGGTTTAACACAAAACAGTGAAATGGAATTATGATTTGGGCTTTAAAGTAGTACTAATAGAAGTTCAAGATTTAGGGGTCCTTTAGTAATTTTAATATACAATGTTTAATATATATTTGTAATTATTAGTCAATAATATTTTATTATTTTTTATTATTTTTATGTAAAAATCCAAAATTACTTTTTAATTTTTCTTATGATCGCATTCTTTCTATATTTTACTTATCAAACAAACCCTCCATGGCACCTTTTTTTTGGGGTACTAAAAATATACAACATTCAATATTAAGAGATCCATCCATTGCTCGAGTGAAATGAGAATTTTTTATTAAGGGTCAATAATATTTTATTATTTTTTATTATTTTTATGTAAAAATCCAAAATTACTTTTTAATTTTTCTTATGATCGCATTCTTTCTATATTTTACTTATCAAACAAACCCTCCATGGCACCTTTTTTTTGGGGTACTAAAAATATACAACATTCAATATTAAGAGATCCATCCATTGCTCGAGTGAAATGAGAATTTTTTATTAAGGGTCCATTGGTATGAACGAATGTTGAAAATATAAATAAAAATTATAAGTGAAAAAGTGATTTTTGTAGATAAAAAATAACTCTCATATTTTTATTTTAAAAAAATAAAAAATAAATATTATTAAGTACTAATTATAAAAATATAATAAATATTATACAAAATTTAAAAGAGAGAGAGAGAGAGGGGGGGCTTCCACAGACTTCTGACAATAAAATAATGATGGGACATTGGGACTTCACCTTATATGGAATATCCTAAAAGGACAAGTAAAATATACATAAAATACATGGACAGCACCTCAAAGGCACTTTGCCCGGTGGCCTAGTTGATTGAAATTTCATTTGCTCATCATATTCCTTCCAACTCAAAAATCCAATAATGGCACATCCTTTTTTATTAGATCATTCCCACCAGAACCACCACCCAAGCCATCAAGGATTTCTTTGACCATCTTGAAGCCTCCTTCTTGACCATGAATATTGACCAAAAAAAAATTTGCAGCAATGTGCACTAAGGTCCGGTACCCCAGCGCGGTACTCGCCGGACATTCCTGTTGGTTTCTAACAAGGCGAGCTGGTCCTTAATCGTTTTATCAAACAGTCTGTTTTCTGGGTTCTCTGCATAGCATACATAGTAACAACTCACACAAGCATGAGGCAATGCCATAGCAATCCTTGCCTGCAGGGTCAATATTTTAAATTATGTTAATTACAATATCTGAGTAATAAATTAATGAGAGATTTTGAAGTAGACCTAGGCTGTAAAAGTTGGTAATTCAAGTGTCATTTAACCATGTCAAAGGTGGGTTCCACAAAGAAGTGTATCTATCTAATATATGCTTATCTGTCTCTTTATGATTGACTTAGTTTATTACTATTTTGTAAACCGGGTTATGTATACCTAAGAACTTTTCTATATTAACATATGAGAATTGGTCACAAGTTAATTACTCATTATGAAGTAAAGAACATAACAAAGTGGGTCATAATAAAATGTAAGTATGTATGTCAATGGTGGGTCCTATTGAAAAATATGCATAATATGCTTATTTTTCTTTTTATAATTGACTTGATCTATCTACTTTTTTGTGAACCAAATCTACTTAAGAATTTTTTTAATTTAATAAATGAGAGTTGATCACATGTGAATTACTCATAATGAAGTAAAGAATAAATAATGAAGTGGTCAAACAAGGGGTACCAACCAAAAGGTATCCAATGAAGAAAGTGAGGAGGGAAAGGGTAGCTGTGAAACTTTGGTGTACTTTGGCAGTCCAAGCAGCCACCACAATGACGCAGATAGAGCCACTGCAAACTCCTGTGAGGAAGCAGATTGAGCTGGTTATATCAGAGTCCACAAGTTGTTCCATTTTTTCCCTCTGAAAGAGGGCCCAAGTGTCCTGGGATGCCATCACAAAACCTTTCCCATATGCTGCTATCTGCAAATATTAATTAAAAGATAACCCAAATCACACAAGTGAATAATTAGTTTTAAAATCTAAATTAGTCATGTTAAATACATTTATAGAAAAGTGGGAAGGACCACAACAATAATAATATGCAGTCTTCAGATAGTGACAACTCTCTAATGGCAATAAAGTTTGACGGGTCAGTAGGGACCAGAGAAAAAGCAGCCAAAACAAGTATCCGGAAAAAAAGAAAAAATAGTTTATGCAGATAAGTTTTAGTGCGAAGTAACTAAACGATAAGAAAGATCATATGCATAATTAATGGTTCTTAAATGCCAAAACATCATAACATGTTACCTACAGGCTATTTAGCAATAATTAACTTTAGAATTACTTGAAGTCTACCGTGTACTCAAAGAGGTTAGTTCAATTTGTTGGTAAGAAGAACTAGCATCTTTTTTAATCAACCAGAGTTCAATTTTCTCAGAAATACTCTAGGAATAAAATATTAAACACACCAAGCTGATGTGAGCGAGTGAGCCTTTAAGATCGCTCAGGAGGGGATTCAGTTATGCGTCTAGTTACCTGCACATAGGCCCAGCCATTACCGTTTCTGAAAATGGACTCCATGACTCTGAGACAACAATGAGCACAACAAAACATGAACTCATCCTCTCCCTCGAGCAAATTCAAACCCCGGGCAACAATCCTTAATGCTTCGATTGTTGGAACAAAGAGAGATCCCAAACAAGCACTTCCAAGATTCCGGGTCAATGCTCTGAGAAAGCAAAACTGAGTGCTTGATTGCATCCCTCTGAGATAATACAAGGCAATGACCCTACTAACAGTGATGTTAACAACATTCCTCATAACCTCTGTAGTCCAAGCCAAGCTCAACATCAATGCAATTATGATCAAAGGAGGAAAGTAAAAATTCAAGGCTCCAATCACAGCTACAATCCACAGAGACATCCAGAGGAATGCAGCACCAAGCATACAATAAGTGGGGTGATTCAAATCAGCGAATTTTGATACAGGTCGAAGCGATAGACTCAAGATCTTACAACAAAACTTAATTCTATGACCAACCCAACAGGCATATAAGCCATTGCCTATTGCAAAAGCAATTAAACAAACTCCTACACCATTAGTGGAAGGTCTCTGGAAGCAAAGAAGAAGGATTCCAGCAGCTAGAGACATCAGAAAAGAGCACCATAGTGTGAAATGAACCATAAATGTGGGCCATTGCCTGATTGCTTTCTGCCATATAAATGCAAGAGTGATGCTCATAAGAGATGCCGCTTCCACTTGTGGCAGAAAGTACTTTAAAACCCTTTTCTCTTTCCTTTTGATAGAATCTGTTGCCTGGATTAGCCCTTGGATTCCCTTGAAAACAAGAAAACAAACCAGAACAACAGCCAAAAACATGTGGAGAAGGAAGAGAAACAGGGATATTCTGTTGGTATATCTTCTCGAACTCAATGTCACGGGTCGCTGTTAAAAAAAAAAAAAAGGAAACAGAATCCTTGAAAAAGTAAGATCAGCCCTTCAAGAATCTAACAATAAATTAGCACACATGAACGAGACTATTGAGAAAGATTAAAGATTCCAGAATCCAAGGTTGTCTTCAACAAAAACATGTCAATTTCAGAAAATTAATTCTCTCAAAATGTAAAAGAAAAGCTTACTTGTTGTTGTGGGGTTGGTGGAGAGCGAGGCGGAGAAGGCTGAGTCTGAGCGGCAGCAGGAGGAGGAGGAGGAGAAGGAGTTGCAACTCTGGTAGCGTTATTAATTACAATCCTCAAAGGGTTAGTGGGGTTCAATCTCTGGAACGTCGGAAGCTGAAATTTTTCATAACTATTACGATTTTCGGAGTTATTATAATTGGTCTGAAGGACTCTCTCTTCAAAACCCACTTCACCTTTCTCCAAATCCTTAGCCTCTTCTTCTTTTTCCTCCTTGTTTTCATTTCTTTCTCTCACTTCAGCTTCTGCTTCATTTTCTCCCTCAACCACCTACCAACACACGACGAACAAAAAGAAGAAATTGAAACTTCAAATAAATGGCAAAACCACTATAAAGCTAAAAAATACAGAAAGCAATCAAAACATGCAAAGCAAAATCTTTAGCTTACGGGTTCTGCGGCACCCATTTATCCGTTAACGTGTCCTTCGGTGGCTGTGACGGTGGTAAATAAGGCGGCGGACACGGTGTCGCGGATGGTCTCTGGAATGTTTTATTTTCTTTACGGGGTGTGGATTCTGTGGTGGATGACGTTATTGGCTATGCCCGTTATTTTCAATTGGCCTTTTCACGCCATTCCTCAGAGGATCAGAGCACGTGGGACCCACTTCTTTTACGAAACCACTACACATGCTAGAGTAAATTACAATATCTTTTCACGAACTTTAACTGAATTACATTTTATGCACATTTGATATATATTACAAAATGTTTTTTCAACTTCTTTTATTTTAATAAAATTACGGTAACATACTGTATTTTTTTTCATAATAATTAAATAAATTACATATTTTTTCCTGTATGATGAAAATAATATATAGATTTTTTAAATTTTAAAATATGACAAAAATATTCTTAAAAATAATATTAATTTTTTTCATTTATAATATAACTTATTAAAAAAATTTAAAAAATTTTATTTTTTTCATAAATTGTAAATTTATAAAAATTAATTATTTAAAAAATTAATGCTAGTTATATTATATATATATATATATATATATATATAATAAACATAGGAGTATTTTGATCAAACTTTTGTTATAAAAGAGTTTAATGTAACATATATTTTGATTTTAGAAAAGAAGAATATTTTTTTAAATTGAGGAAATAACTGTATATTATACATTTTTCAAAGGAAATGAAGGTAATTTATTTCTAATTTAAAATTTTACACAATATGCATTTAAAAAATAAACTTATAACCTCATAATACAAATTAATATCAACTTAGTTACATTCACTTTAAATAAAATGATAATCTCATATTATAAAAAAAAATTAATTTCATTGATAGAAAGTAGATTAGATAAAAGTTTTGTAATATATAAAAAATGACAAGAGAGACAAATAGTACTTTTAAAATAAAAAATATATTAAATATAATTTAATAAAAAGTTTGTTCTTAACCTTTTTGTTCTATATCAAACCCTATTGATGAATTAATGCATTCGTTAGAAATTTTTATAAAATGAATGACAGTCTTTTTATAATACTAATAAATTTTATCTACTTAATATAAAAAAATTGAAAATAATTCTTTATATTTTAACTATAAGATTTTCTTATTAAATATGATTGTTATATAAATTTTAAATGATAATATAATAAGTATATGACTTTTGCATATAAGTGTATAATTTTTACAACTTAACATCACATGATTGATTTTTAAAAAAGGAAAATATATATATATACACATATTGTGATTATATTAAAAAAATTAATAACAAAAATATTAAAATTTGCATCTAAGTCTCTACTTGTATCACAAGAACACGTAGGTTATGTTTAACAATTTAAATAAAATGGAATAGCAAATAATGGAATCAAATAAAAAGGAAAAGAGTGAAATAGTAAGTCATGTGATATTATATTATTTGGGAGTTTAATAAAAGAGGGATGAGATTATTAATGGATGGAATGACTTATAATTATTTTTTTCAATATAACTCATAATTAAAATATGATTTTAGCAAGTTTTTTATTGAAGAGTATATAATTATAAGTCAATTATATTCCTTTCCAAATCCTTCAATTTAAAAAAATTAAATTTTGAATGGTAAAAGAGAGTTTTAAAATTTCTTATTTGCCATTTTATTTCATTTTCTAAAAAAATTGAACAATAATTTAGTCCATATTAACCATTCTATTCATGTATGATTTCTGAACTTACCTATAAAAGCAAAAGCAAATTTTTAAATTCTTTTATCCCGCGCAATCTAAATTATAATCATCACTAGAATCAAAATCTTTTTTTCATGACACATGCACCATAATTCAAAAAGAGCAGTAGTTGTGTGATCATTGTACATTCTCTCTCTGCTTTGTATTATATGTTCTCGAAAGAGTACGATAATCTCTTCCGACAAGATTTTTCCTTTCATGTAACTCCATATTGAAAAAAACTGATGACCCACGGCTCTAACTTTTCAATTTTAAATTAATTAATTAATATAAAATTATTAGATCAGGTCTACCTATTATATATAATCCAAATTCTAACAGATGTCATTCCATCCCTTAATATATCATCTAATCACACCTTATTAGCCATGCAAGAAAAATATCTAGAAACCGCACATTCTACGTCCTTGTCATTCACTGTTAATTATAATTAATTTTTGCTTGACCGTTACCATACGCCGTTTTTTATTTTTTTAAGAAAAATTATATCTAAATACTCAAATTTTGTAAAATTTATAATAAAAAATATTAAAAATTAAAATTATTTTTAAAAATCATAATTATTACTAAATTTTAAGAGATTTATTATTAAATTTAAAAAAATTACTATTAAATTTTAAAAAGTTTATTGCTTTCTTAAATTTAATAATAATTTTTTAAACTTATTAATAAATTTCTTAAAATTTAATAATAATTATTGCCTTTAAAAATAATTATAATTTTTAAGATCCTTTATTATAAATTTTATAAAATATAACTCCTTGAATATAATTTTTGAATAGATCTTTTTATCAGTACCAAGACAAATATCCATTATACTCATAAGAAAAAACGAATATAATTTGTATGAGGGGAAATAAATATTAATAAATTAGTAATTTGAAATTTGAAATTTTTATTACGTATTTTTAAGAAACTACGTAATAAAGTATTAAAAAAACAATACTATTCACTCTGGCAAAAAAAAACAATATAATTCACTTACATAATGAAAAATATTTAGAGTTAATTTTATATGATAAATTTTCGGATATTTTAAGTGGCTCAATGTCAGATTTTATCAAAAGAATAATCAAATGTTGCATGTATTTATTTTTATTGTTTCAGGATGCCAATAGAACAATTACTAATGACTTCAAATTACATACATATTTTTGAAGTTTTTATTTGGGAGAGTTACTTCAAATTACAAGTTACGATAGCCTGGTGATATACTGCTCACAATTATCATTTATTCAAGAATAAAATTTCATTTTATTTTTATAATAGATGAGGTATTTTTTAATTTAATCACTTATAAATTTTTTTTTTATTTTTTATAAAATTATTTTTTTAATTTAGTCTCTTATTGATAAAATATTTTTTAATTTAATTCTTCATAAAAATTATTTTTTAATTTAATTCCTCACATATGAATATATCTTAATTTAGTCCACCACAACTCACAAATAAATTGAGAAATAACCCATATATGTGGGACCAAATTTAAAAGATAATTTTATGATAGACAAAATTTAAAAAATACCTTATTTGTGAGGCATGAAATTAAGAGGATAATTTTATCAGGAAATAAGTTAAAAAATACATCATCTATAAATTATCAAAATAAAAATTTAGTTTATTCACTTAGTGCTCAACAATTAAAATTATGTCTCTAAAGATTTATAAACCTATTATCTTATAAATAGTGTTGGCCTTTCTCAAAAAATTAAAAAGAAAAAATTGAGTGCACTATAATATTTAAATAATTAAAGAGTAAAATTAAATCCACTATATGAGATTCAATCTAATCCCTTAATTCTACAATACTATAATAATGTTATATTTAAGTTTTCTACCCTTTTACACTTGAAATTCTTACTTTATTTAATTGTTAAAATTTGTAGTTGAGATCTCTTTTTCACATTTTGTGTAAATTGTTTTTTGTGATACAATTATGAGTATTAGTTCCACAAAACTCAATTTATTTTTTTAGTAACATTGATCAAATACATAACAACACAAAAAGTAAAACACAAGTTAGAACGGAGGGAAAGGAAGCCCTTCATAATTGAAAAGCTTTCTATTGTTAGTCCACCATTATCTGACACAACTTAACATAGTTATTGTGGTGAAAGATCTTAAAGAAGCTTTGATGTGCTCTATATCCTAAAAGGTGACCATGTTGAGAGAGCTTATAGTCCTTGGTTCCATGAGGGAAAGCAATTTTTTCTTGTTCAGAATAGGGCATATGCCTTTTTAATTTGGCTACCCTGCATCACGGAAGTTAATTAGCCAAAGCAAAACTTTGCTTATTGATTTGTATGAGGTTATTCTTTTATCTCTTCCCACTTTCTTGCTCCCTTCAATGATTCTGAAAAGAATGTCATTTAGGAAAATTATAGTTTAGGACTGAAAAATAAGTTGTTATGATGGTTTTGTCTTGTAAAATTCTGGATAACAATCTATCCCTACCCATGAATCTGAACTAGATGAAAATGCTCTTCTTCTTGAGATTTTTAATCGAGTATTGGATTGTGTTTACTTTCATTCTCCTTGCCATACTAGTACCTTTCAATATTGTATCCACCTTCTAAAGTATTGCTTTTAGGTCAGGTTAAAAATTTTCATGAACCACCTTGTTTAGTGTATCCCAAATCATGTGTAACATGACAATTATGAATTTGGTAAGGAAAGCTAAATGCTCATCTACAATTTCTCATTGTCTCATCCAGTCATGAAGCCAAACCTTGATGCTTGATGGTTAGAGAAAGTCTATTCTAATACTTAGAGGTGAAGCCAATCAAGCTACTCAGGTTACATTACAATGTATGAGTATGATGTTCATAGTTTCAATATTAGAGTAGCAAAATAAGCAAATGTTATTTACCTAAAGGTGATGTTTTGAAAGAACATTTGTAGTAGGGATTACTTCATTCATGACTTTCCAAGCAAAAAAGGATCATTCTCATTGGAAATTTAGCTCTCCATAAGAACTTCTAGATTTTGGAGGAGAGATCATGGTTTGAAGGATTGATTTGTTTCTTAAGTAATCATATCCTTCTTTAGTTCAATAGCTCCCTTGGTACTTCCATTTTGTATCAAGGTGTCATCCTTTTCAAAGGAGGAGAAAGACAATTGTAAGATTTAGTGTTTAATCTCCATAGAATAAAGTGAGTTAAGTTTGTTATTGTCTTAATATAATTTTTCATGTAAGATAAGATTTGCCACCTTATTGATTTTAGTTATGTTAATCTAATTACATAGGTTATCATAGATGGCAGTTGATGGAGATATTTTTCCCTAATCTAATATGCCATGAAAGTTTGGAAGTGATTAGAGAGCTAGTCTTGAAAACCTCTTTCCAAATCCAAATTGTGTTAGAGTGCTTCTTGAATAAACTTTTTGATGGATTGTATTGTGGTTTTAAAATTTTTGCTAGGTAAGACTTGTTGTTGTTGTTAATAATTCTCCAAACTTATTTAACAAGAAAGGCCTATTAGTTTAAAGTCTAAATCACCATCTACTATAAATTTACAAAAGTTATTCTATCTTAAAAGATGTATTTTGGGCCTATTCCTAAAAAAAGGTACTACACCTAGAATCTATGTATAAGCTTTTTTTTTTTTTGGAGGAAGGAAGATGCCAAAGAATTGGTAGGTCATGCAAGAATTGATAACTAATTTGATCAAGGTCATTCTTGCAGTTTGGGATAAAAGTTTAGCTTTCCATTCTTGGAGCTTAGAATTAATCTTTAAAGTGAGTTCTTGATAAAGTTTATTCTTATTTCTTTATACATCCATCTATATACCTAGGTACTTCCTTAGTTTATGAGAGAAATTGACTTTCATCACTTTAGCTAGGTATTTCTTCTCTCTATGAAAGGTATTAGGATTTAAAGTTAACTTTGATTTGGAGTTAATAATTTCCTATCTTGAGAAGACACAAAAAGTTTCCATAGTTTCTTTAACCATAGAGCAAGTGTTTTCCATTGCTTTAAAGAAAAAGATTGTGTCGTTTGCATACATGAGGTGGTTGATCGTCTCTGCGCTTCTACTTACCTTAGTACCCTTCCATTTTCTTTCTTCCTACTTCTTAAAAAATAAGCAAGAAAGAGCATTGGCACAAATGATGAATAAATAAGAGGACAAAGGATCCTCTTGCCTTATGCCTCTTCATAGAGAGAAAGGATTTGATGGACTACCATTGAGAAGCACTTGCTAGGATACCGAAGTGATACATTGCACTATCATGTGTATCCATATTAGTGGAAAGTTCATTATGGTAAGGACTGTAACTATAAATGTTCATAAAATCTTATTATAAGCCTTTGAGAAATCTACTTTCATAATGCCCCACTTTTTCTTTCCTTTTCTGGTTTTATGGGCCTGCTATATGATTTTTGTGACCAAGAGAACGTTGTTAGAGATGAGCCTCTCCTTTAAAAAGACACTTTGGTTAGATGCAATATGATCCTTGAGGATCATTTTTAATCTATTACAAAGGACTTTAAGGATAATTTTATTGGATACATTATGGAGATTGATGGGTCTAAAGTCCTTGAAATATTGCAATCTCTCACATTTAAACATAAAAGTGATAAAGGACTTATTTAGGCTTTTGAGCACGAAGCCATTGTTTTGAAAGGATTTGACCATGAAGATAATGTCACTTCCTATAGTTGTCCAATACCGATGATAGAATCTTGCATGGAATCCTTTAAGGCTTGAAGCACTACCACCCAAAAGTCCTATTGCTTCTTTAATTTTAAGAGCTGAGAATTCTCTCGACAGAAAATTGTAATGATCCTCCCAAGACACCATGAACTTCCTAAACATGATAAATATTCCATGTCTTTAAGAAAAACATTATGATAGGAGAAAATAATGACTTAGCCCTTTTCCATTTCAAAATAGTTTCTTAAATTCAAAACATTTCAAAATAATCCCTTAACTTTTAAACATGTCTTATAAAAGATAATTTTACATGAATTCCATAACATCCATTTATTTTCATGCTAACATGCCTACCATATGTTTTCCTTATAAATTTAAATGATGATGTGCCACCTATTTGCATTTAAAAAAATTGAAAAAAAAGTTTGATTTAACACTGTTGTTATTCATGTTCTTTCTACTAGGGCTATTCATAGGTAGGGTTAGACTGAATATCTAGTATGCTCGATGTCAAGTCCAATTAAGATATCGGGTTTGTTTTTACGTCCATGGCTCGCCCCGACTCAAACAAATCTAATTTTATGTTGGGCTAAGGGCGGTTAAGGCTATCCGGATCTTTTTTTTTTTCATGAACTGATACTTGTAATATAAAAATATTTTTTTGCAAACTTATAAGCATATACTTTAAAATAATAAGCTTTTAGAACTCTTATATTTTCATCAATAATAAAAAAATTGGTATTATCAAGCAAAATATAAATTATATTAACATAATTAGCCTTAAGTAAACATGTATATTTTTATTATTTAATAAAAAAAATATCAGTAAGCATACACATTAATGATAAAAATAATTAAAAAATAAGGAGAGTTTAGATATGTAATAAAAGTTGCAACATGTAAAGAGAATCAGATAATATATATATATATATAAGATGATAAAATATTGATAACTACACAAAAAGTATCTATTAGGACTGATTGGACAGAACATATTTTCATTTCGTAACTCGGCTCAACCCAGTATATTTATAATTAAAATTTTACCTATTTATATTTTTAACCCAACCTTGCCTGATCCAGTTAGGCCGGGTTCGGGCCCTGGGTCCTAGTGGGCCGTATGAACCCCCTGCTTTCTACCCTGGGCGTTTGTCGTCCATCTTCTCGCCTTGAGCTTCAACCATCACCGCCATGCTCAGAGACACCTGTTGTAACTTCAGCAAACTCTTCTCGATCTCTTTAGTAGCATCGTGCCTATCCCGTACCTCCGCCATCGTCTCTAGAATCTTCCCCCTCCCTTGCTCTTGTATGGCTTAGCTTAAGAACTATTCTTCCCCACCGGAGATTATCTTCTTCATCCAAGTGTTCCTCTGTTATAGTAAAATAACATCTTCCTAAAAAAGCTCAATGATTTTAAAAGTTCTCCAGAAAAATAAAAAATTAAAAACACTCTGATTCTGATCTTACGACACTAAAGTTAAAAAATTTCATTTTCCCTTCTTTAGAACACAAATTCATTTGCCTTGTTCTTTTGATTTCAATTTCTTAATTGTTTTCAACTTTGCTGTTTATTCCATGCTCTATTAATTTCCAATCGTAAAGAGCAAAAGTTGTTATATTTGTCATAGATTTATGTGGGAACTTAACAACACCCGTAGCAAAAATGAACAACTTTATAGCTATGTCTTTCACCAGCTCCTTGAATTTGAAGAAAGTCGCCATGGAAGAAAAAGTGGATCTGAAAGATGCTCTTCCTCCCTCCGATATGGAACCTATCTCTTCAACAACTTAATGGATATCGACATGGGTCTCTTCCTAAAAGAGGCTGAGAAGGTGAAAACAGAGATGGCATATCTCCATGACAAACAGGGCAATCTTCAGCAAGCCACTGTGCTCAAGAAGGCTTGAACAATCCAGTCGCAATTAGAATTACTGAATCAAGCTAATGTTGTCCTCAAAGAAGGCACAACTGTTATTTACAGAACCAAAATCGTAGTCACCAATGGACTCAGCAAGAAACTGAAGGAACCAATGATAGCGTTTCAGGGGTTGAAGCTCAGGGCGAGAAGATGGACGACAAACGCCCAGGGAAGAAAGAATGTGAACCACTACCTGCGTTTTGCCTACGTTGAATCATACTTTTTTTTTTTCTTAATACAAATAAGCATTGTCATTAAACTTATGGGTGGTTTTCCGAGTTTGGAGAGTTTAAGTTTTTATTTAATAAAATTATGTTAACTTATTTGCAAATTCTATTTAATACAAAGTTAATTTAATTTATTTTTAATTTAAATAAATTCAATTAACTTAATATTTTTTGAATTAAATTTAACAAGTTCTCATATAATTAAATTTAAAAAAGATAAAAATTCTTAAATTTAATATATTTTGTTAAAAAAAGATTCAAAAATAATATTTATGTATAAATTTTATTAAAATTTTTATATTAAAAAAATATGAATTTTAAGATAAAAATAATTTTTTTAAAAAAATTAATATAATTTGAAACGTATTTAAATAAATTTTTATTTGTATATTATATTTTATATAAAATTATTAATAAATATAAATTCTTATAAATTTACGATATAAATATATGTTATAAGTTTTTTTTTTCCTTACAAATTTATTTAAATTTATAAATTTAACAACCTTACAAATAAGTGTCACGTAATAAATTACTGAAAAAAATACACGTGACACGTTATATTAACATGAATATTAAGATATTAATGAAATTTATTAAATTTTTTTTTTCATAAAATACATTTAAAAGTTAAAAAATAATTTTAAAATGTTTCAAATTTAAAAGATTATTTTAAAATGATAAATAAAATTAAAAATTTAAATCATTATTTTAACCCTAAAAAATAATATTTATAACTTGTATATGATAAAGTCTACCAACGTGTTAAATATTAATTAATAAGCTCATATAAATCAAATGCAGCCAAGAGTATGTCTATCTTATTGCTTAAAAAGTGAGCAAAAAGGTTTGGCAGCTCAAATTATTTATTGTGTGCAGCCCTCCACGTGGGTCGTACCAATCAATAGTGCGGGGACTGCTACATATTCAGAAAACATTAAAGCCACTTTCTCTGTGAATTTATAATATTTTGTGTTGTGTTGTGTTGCTTTTCTGTGAAAGCCTCACAAGAGATTAGAAGCGAGACAAGAAGTCGTGGGGTTGGACTCATATCTGGGGACTTGGATCCAATTCATTGTGTCTGTCCCTTACACTACGTCTGTTTGCCCAGCAATATTTAATATGTTTTTCTTGACATTGTTTAGCAATGTTTGTTTTTATTATTATTACGTTTTTTATGTAAAGAGATGAGGATTATTTATTATTATTATTTTTTTCTTTTCATATCTAATATTCCTATGTATAAAATAGAGCCTAAATCCATCAACAACAAAAATTCTAAAGAGAAAAACATACATGCCTTAGTTATGTAATTTTTGAGTTTTAAAATCATATAATTTAGTCTAAAAAATATTTCCTTTAATTATTTAATTTTTTAAAAAATTATACTTTTAGTTGCTATAATTTATTCAATTTTTAATTTAATTCCTAGAATTTAAAAATTTATAATTAAATTCTTATAATTTAAAAAAATGTTAATTTAATCTTTGCCATTATAATTTTATTAATATTTTATTAAATTTTATTGACATGATTAATTATATAGTATCTTGTTACTTTGAATATGTATAATTTAAATTAATTTTCTTAGGTCATTTAATATAAGTTGTATCACATGTCATATATATGAATTAACTTTACTTCATTATCTATTTTTGCTACTTTTATTAGCATAAATAATGTACATTCAAAATATCAAGATAGTATATAATTAGTTATATTAGTAAAATTTAACAAACCAATGACAAGTAGGGATTAAATTAAAAAAATTAAACTATAAAAACTCAATTTCAAAATTTTAAATTATAAAAAATAAATTAAAAATTGAGGAACATTATTCAAACCAAAAAAATAATTTATCCTTTAATTTTTAAAATTTTTAAAATATAGTTCATTTTTAAAAATTTTTTCCTCACTACTTATTATTGTGTATCATAATATATTTTAGATACTAACAAGTTATAAGTTTTAAAAATTGAACTATATATTTTCAAAATTTAAGGATCAAATAGTTGAAGTATAATTAAAAACTAAGTTATATATTTTTAAAATTTAAGAATCAAATAATTAAACCTTGTAACTTTTAGATATAGAAAGTACATTTTCACTATTCTAGCTTATTTTCATAAACAATCCCATTGATTTGTAATTTTATACGCAGAGTTAAAGCTGAATCATGAAACATTTAAGTAAATTTGATGTAGTAAACTAAGATAATTGTGTGTGTGTGTGTGTGTGTGTGTGTGTGTGAGAGAGAGAGAGAGAGAGAGAGAGAGAGAGAGAGAGAGAGAGAGAGAGAGAGGGAGATTTAATTTATGTTTTGTAAATTAAATTTACCTAAAAAATATCTTCTTAATTAAATCAAATGAATATTTTTTGACTTTTAGATAAGGAAATAATTTAGTAAATATGGTAAATTTAATTTTATCGAAAACAGTTATAGTATTTTGAATTCATACCTGTTAAAAATTGGTAAAAATTAAGCTCACAACATGTGATCAAGTATATGGCTTAGTAAGTTTCTATTCACATTCCCTGTCAAACATATAGTAATTTATCTAAATCTACTAGTTTATAAAACCCTTCATGTTTGAACAAACTTTATGTTTTTTTGGGGTAATCCGAGATTTTACTAGTAAGCATCAATATGTTTGATAGTCACTTTCTGCCATGACATTGATAATTTATTTTACCCCAAAATTACGTCGTCGAATAAGAATTGAAATTGACTAGTTTATTTTACCCCAAAATCTACTAGTTTATAAAACACTTCATCCCTGAGGAATTTTCACATGTGGGACCCCAGATGTTGAATTGAAATCTAACTTTGATAGTTGAATGTACCCTTGGAGTCCTTCTTGGAAGAATCCAAGCCCCATTTACTATCAATAAAGGAAACGGGTTTTATTTTTATTTTTATATTTAATATTTATTATATTTATATAATTAATAATATTTATTTTTTTATTATTTTTCAAAAGTAAGAATATAAATATTATATTTTACATATAAAATTATCTTTTCATTTTTTATCTTAAAATTTTATGTACGAAATAACTTCTTAATATTCACATTTTGTTGGTTTTTCATTAAAATTGATCATGCGTTATTTTTAAAGAGAGATAAATACAAGATGTTTAGAGCCTATCACTCAAGCAAATTCCAAACATTTAAGTAGAATATAACTCAAGTGAATTTTGCGCATTTTATATCTTTTTTTTTTTTTCAAAATTGAGACTATAAATTTTGAAGAGAAATTAAAAGCATCAAACTCTTTAATTTCTTCTTCATCCCAACAGGTTTTCAACTTTTAGATATATACTAGACATTTTTTTCAACAATCCCAGCATTTGAAGGTAAATTCCTTTGTTTAAAAATTGGACCGGCAATTCCGTTCAAGTGACCCTCTAAAAGTTGTCAATAAAAAAACTGGCTAGAAAATTGGCTGAAAGCCAATGAATCGAATGGTTTAAATGATTCTCTGTGTTTTTTTGTTTTTTAATCATATTATTGAAACAAAATCGTTTTAGATCCTGTTTTTTTAACTATCTTATGTTAAAATAATATCATTTTTCACAGTCATCATATATGTATGTTAATTTTTTTGTGATTCAAAATGTTATTGTACTAATTATTGTTAATTATTAATATATTAGGTATGATTATGAACGTATTTGTATATATAATAGAGCTATCAATGATATTTAAATATATTAGGGTATATTATTTAATCATTTTTATCTTAAATTACTAATTTTTTAGTTTCTATATCTTATTTTTAATATATTATCATTTTATTTGAGATATTTAATTAAAACATGTTATATTGGCCCCCCAAAAAAAATTAAAAATATGTTATAAATTTTACTACCAATTAGATCAAAATGAAACTAAAAAACTTATATTATTCTTTTATCAATTCAATGATTAGATGGATTTTAAAGTGTTAGTGAGAAATTAATTCTACATAGAACTTTATACATCAAAAGGTTAAATTAATTATATAACCTTATACGTGTTTTGAAATTTTCATTCTGTTTTTTCAAATAATTAAGATAAGAATTTTTCAATACATCTAATGATAAAGGAGAAAAAAAGTAGTTTACTTGCACTCTTGGTCCCCTGGAAGTGCAATTTACTCCCCATAATTTTGATTTATACATTTATGTCTTCCAAATTTTTCATAAAAGATGCAAAGCTATGCAAAATTCATTTAACAATAAATTACACAAATTTTCTTTGAGTTTTATTGAAATTACACAGACTTTCTCTTTATTTCTAATATATATATATATATATATATATATCTTTTAAAATAAAAAGTTATCTTACACTTTAACCTAATTTAAAATTTTTTACCCAAGATATCCTCAATTCAACCTAAATATATGTTTTTTAAATTTAAATGGAGGATATTTTAATTAAAAAAGTGAGATTAAAGTGTAGAATAACTTTTTATTTTAAATGAAACATGTCTATATCTTTAAAAAAAAATTGTATAATTTTAGCAAAATTAAAAAAAATATGTAATTTACTATTAATTTAATGGTCTGTTAGTCATATCAACGCCTCTTGATCAAAAGCATTCGGCACATCATCATACTATGTTTAGAATTTTAATGGATTGTCATGACGATTTTGTATATTCTGTAAAACTTGGAGGATGTAAAATGAGTCACTTAAAACTAGAAAGGACTGACATGCACATTTGTTGAAACTACATAATTAAAAGTGCAAATAAATTCAATTTCGAGGGTAAAGTTCTCTATAATCACTAAAAAATTTATGAGGTGAAATAATATGATTTATATTAATGTCAATAATCCCAAAGATCTATCCAGAAGAGACAAAGGCTAGAAGCCTTGACTTTTGACTTCAACAAAATAAACCTAGACATTGCCAAGAGATGCTGCTTTTCATTGGAAAATTTTGTTGTGTCACCAAATCTTTGTAACAGATTTTTCCTTCCATTATGTTGATGTTAAGATTGGATCTGGATTCATTTTAGTATTGGAAAATGTTCTGTAAGAGAAAGTGTGATTGAGAGGGAGTGGACTTCACCTTCTCAGTCTTTTTCGCACAAAACCCTCTGTACTATTAGAGAAGATTCTGGTATGATCACCTCTTTCTATTTTTAATATGATGATCCAATGTTTTAGAACATTTTGTTTCCTTCCAAAAAATTCTGGGTCTGCTTTTCTTTCTGGGTTTTCCATTTTGAGTTGAATAGCAAAACCTGAGACATAATAGCTTATCTCTTTCAAAATAAGTGATTGCCAATACGTATATTTTATCTACTTTACCATCAATTCTCTTGTATGCATCTCAATACAATTGATGGTTAAATTAATCAATTGTACTCTTATTCAACAAAGATCACATGACATATGACCACCATAAATTGCTCAACTGTTTAAGTATCCCCATTGTGGGGCTAAATAACTTTTTAGAAGTTAAGTTTTCAACATTATAGTTGTTCATGGCGTTATTTAATCTGTATCTGAAATGTGCCTCAGTGGATTTCTATATATGATGTATGTAAATCATGCATCTCTTATTAATTTGATATATGCTTAAAGAGTAATTCAATATTCGTTATATTTCTTTTTCTTAACCGCTAATAAGATCAGTGGATCAATGGCTTTTGATGTAGGGACGATTAAACAAAATTGCTTTGCAAAGTTTAGTAGTGAGGATGGATTTGATTGGTATGAAATTATGTAGCTATTTTTTTCTACTAGCTAAAGTTTAAGTTTGGATTAACTATAGCATGCTAGATCTACATCGTTATATGATTGAGGACAGACTTTTAAAAGCCTGTGGGGTTTACCTTTAAGAGTACACAGGACTAAGTTAGATATCTATACTGCTTTCTGCGTTATTTAGTATTATATACTTTGCTAGATCTCTTTTAGATGTTAAAAATTTCATTATATTGTAATTTGTAGCATATTATCTTTAAATAGAGTTCAATAATTTTTTCATTTTATTATACATGATAGATGTATATATTTTGAATGCTTCTTCAAGATCAGGGATGACAAAAATTTCTAAAATTAGGGATCTCCTTGGGAACTGTCGCATTTGGGGTTAAATTATTTTCTTTTCCATGAAGATGAAGATGGGAAAAAAAAACTTTGAAGGTAATATGGTGACAGGGATGAGAATCATATTCCCTATCTTGCGAGATCGAGATCTTCAACTCCATTAGTTTTAGATAAATACTTATAAAATTTTTATATACAAGTCTTATTATTATTAGTCTTTTTTAGTTATTTTAATTTTTATTTATAGTTATATTAATTTAAAATAAAATAAATCAATCTAAATATTATTATTGACTTTCTATTACATAATTGTTGTAAAACTTGTTATTTGAATTTTTTTTATATTTTTTAAATTATTAGAGCTTGTTGAAAAATTTAAACAAGGAATTTGACTTTTAAATTTAAGCTTCTTTTTTTTTTCAAGTATATAAATTTTTTCTGTTTTATTTAATATTATTTGTTCTTATTATCTTTTATTAAAAAAATATTCAAGGTCCCCGATTCATAGGAACTAGCCACTACTCGTGCATGATGCACAGGTGTTTAAATCTTTTTTTTTTTTATACTGTACCTCAGCATCAATTTCCATCCATAGAAGAAAGAGATGTGTAGATGAGAGGTGAGATAGTGAGAGAGAAATCGGTGAATGATTTTAAATTTTGAAAGAGAAAGAGTTAAAAATGCAAAGTGGAAGGAAAAAAAAAAAAAGATACATAGCCCAATAAATATGCTGGAGAGAGGGGCTACATGGCTTATCTATAATATAGTTTATATGGGTATTAATCCGCATTCTCACAAAAATTAGGAATGAGAGAAAATTTCTCCCACAACAGGGAATGAGGATAAGGATAAGAAAAACAGTTAATGACAATTAGGAACAATGAGGAGGTAATTGCCATCTCTATTCAAGATCATTCTACATGATGAATTTTTTTGGCACTTGACTTAATGTTGTTAATTAAAAGAGAAAGGATTATGACTTTGTTTGAAAATCTTATATCTTTTCTTGATTTGTTTGAGTTTTACAATTATTTTGATTAGTTTTATATAACACTTAATTACTGCTCTAATAATCAAAATATAAAATTTAATCAAATAAAGGTTAACTCCATTAAAAATTGAGTTATATTAATCAAAATATTTTCTTTCAATTCTGACTCTTTAAAAAAGAAAAAAAGTAAACTTGATACATCTTTCAAATTAATGACACAAAAGGGTTCTTTTTTCTTTAAATTATAAATTGTGATACTTAACATTAATATACATGGTAATAAAAATCGGAGCAGACCTATTGGCGAATTAGACCATGGTTTAGTTTAGAGAAGTTTAAAAATTAAGGGCTTTAAGAGCTAGTCAATGTAGTCAAAAATTAAGTTTGATAGACTAATTTTAGATGAAAAACGATAAAACTGATGCCCACTTCATCTACAAAAGATTCTTAACATATATGTGCAAAGTTATATATATATATATATATATATATATATTTATGTGCAATGTTTTAACTTGAACAAAATTACTTATACCAGATTTTAAAACCTTCGTTCCTCAAGCCTCCTAGAGAAACTTACCTCACTAAACTTGGAAGAGGTACTTGACATAGGTGTGCAAAGTTATATATATATATATATATATATATATATATATTATATTAATTTTTTTTTATTTGTAAATGCAGCTAAGAGATTCGAATCCTATGACTAAGTCTCCTACATCATGTGTTTGAAAATGAATGTAAACTTTTATATAAATATACTTATAAAATAATAATAAAATTATATTAAGTGTATATATATATTACCACCAATTCAATTGTAATTCAACAATGGGTCGAATAAATGAATCTTGAATTAATATATTTCACGGTTCAATTTCAAAAATATTATTAATATAAGATATTAAATCTTAAAATCTTTTCATATTTTTAAATTACTAGTTTGTGACCTAAACACCAGATGTTTTATCCTTTTCTTTTTGATATACTACGTTCCAAATTAAATGCATTAATTCAATTTAAATTGATTAAAAATTGACGCCAAATAAATTTTCAATTTGTCGAAACCAACAAAGTTGATTCAATTGTCAATTAAACAACTTATAAAGATTTTTCTTTAAAATAAAAAAAGAATTAGCTCCTTTGTGGTTATATCAAAACGCACCTTTTATATAATAATAATAAGGGGAAAAATTACTCTTTTAATTTCTATAATTTTATTCAAATTTTAATTTAGTAATTAAAATTTAATAATTTATAACTAGGTCTTTACAATTTATATTTTTTTAATTTAGTCCCTATACTGCTAAAATTTGGTCAGTATTTTATTAAATTTTATTAATATAATTAACTATGTATTATTTTAACACTATAAATATGTATAATTTATGTTAAGAAAAAAAGATAAAAATATAAATAACAAAATAAAATTAACTTATGTATATATCAAAATATTGATAAAAATACAAAGACAATAATGAAATTAAAAATTATTTAAATTATAAGAACTTAATTATAAAAATTTCAAATTATAAAAAATAAATTAAAAATAAATAAAATTATAAAAACTAAAATAAGTAAAAACACTCTCGCATCACCACGTCTACTCCACGAGTTTTACTCCACGACAAAATACTAAGGCCTCGTTTGGTAGAGGGGAGAAAACATTCATGGAATGGGAATGAGAAATAGAATGGGAATGGAAAGGAATCTTGTATCCCATAGACATATTTGGTATGATGAAAAAAAAATATAAATATTTTTACTTTTTTATATTTGAAATGGGATGAAAGAGAGATTGAAAGACTAAAATATTCTTAATTATTTTTTATTGTTAATAATTATAAAATAAAATAAAATAAAATAATTGTTTTTAATTATCAATAAAAATAAAAAAATAAGAAAAATAATTATTTTTTATTTTTGATAATAATAAAATAATAATATTTTAATTTTAAAAAATTAATTTTAATTATTTCTATTACTAGAAATTCAAACACACAAGAATAAAATGGTCCAAAAATTTGCTTTCCCTCAAAGTAGATTACTTTCCATAAAAAAAATAAAGATTTACACTCTTCCATGTTTAAGGGTTTGGATTTTTTTAAGGAAAAAGCTACTTTGCATACCAAACAGGTTTTCCCTACTTTCCCATTCCAGGAATGCTCTTTTCTGTCTACCAAACGAGGCCTAAGGAGAGAGGAAGCTGTGCCGCTGTGCTTGCAAATAGACTGCTCATGCACTACTACTGCTCCGCTGCAGCGCCACCGCTGAACCACCGCAATGTCATCGCAGGTAATATATATGTAGAATACATCAGTCAAATTGCTATCTCCCATCATTCAAATGAATTACTTTTTCAATCTTTCTCTTTCTTTTTGGTGTGAATCCATGGAAGACATGAAAAAAATAAACGTTAACGACAACTTGCGTGTTGTGTTCATGTACAGGGACGTTTACTAATTCTAATTTAGTCCCTATGAGAAATACACAACAAAAATAGTTTAGTTTGTTGTGAGCTCACAATTTACTAGTTTTTATTTTTATTTTTTTTGGTGTGAAATCCTAGATTGTTGAAATTTCTAAGATACGTAATTAAGCTGAAAACAATTTAAAAGATGAAACTTAAGTTTTAAATAGAATAAAAGATCCAATAATCTTATAATAACTTCGGAAATAACTTCACATAGGCGGGCTAGCTAAAAAGTATATAAATTTGGAGAGGGAAAGGGATATACAACACTGTATAAATATTGTAAGATGATAAACAATATATATACATTTAAATATAATTTAGAGTATTATATCATATTCACATGCATATTAGAAGTATGTTAAATTTAAAAAATAAAAACAAAAATATTCTTCTCTAACTTTTGATCACTCACTCATTTACAAATGGCCTTTTAATTTTCAAAATAAAAAAAATACATTTTTAAATTATCTCTCTTTAAGATGTAAACCTTTCTATCTAATTTTTATTAGCTAAGATGGCTTTTAGATTCATTTACTTGTTAGCTTTCATTACTTTACAAGCAAACCTTACTAATAACTCACTCTAACTATATTAAAGAAATTTTCAATATTCTTTAATAATTTAAAAGTTAGCAGAAATGTCTCTGTGAAAATCAACTTGCAATAAATTAATAAAAACATCTTATGTAATAATTGAAAAAAAAGGGTTTAAAGTGATATTTCAATGATAAATAGTTCGATATAACTTTTATCCACAAGTTGAAAATTGATCTGGACATAGTTGTGTTGATTTTGTTCGGATTTTAATTAATTTGGCTTGGTTTGCTTGATTTGGCTATGTTAGAAACAAATATGCTTAATACGAGGGCAGATTATCTATATATTATATAAAAAAGTGTGAAAGGTGGGACTTGTCGACAATGTAGTTTCGGCTTGTAAAGAGTATAATTTTTATGGGTTGTGTCTTAAGACACAATTTATATTTTAAAAAAATTATAATAAATAATTCATATCGTATAAAATTTATAATAAAAAAATTTAAAATTAAAATTATTTTTAAGAATTATCATTATCATGAAATTTTGAAGAATTTTATTATTAGTTTTAAGAAATTTACTAATAAAATTTTTTAAAATTCAATAATAATAATAATAATAATTTTTAATGATAATTTTAATTTTTAAAATCTTTTATTATAAATTTTATAACTTTTGGGTCTTTAGTGATAATTTTCTCTTATATCTATATAAATATGTCATTGCCTGAGAAGTGAACGCAGAAGCTGGGTAGCCCAAATTGTTGTGCAGGTGCCCTCCACGTGGGTCGCACCAACAATACTGCAGGGACCAGTACGTATACAAAAGGTGCACACAAACTCGGGATAAGATTCTTTTCAATTTGAGCGCGAATATGATCCTCCAATAATAAAAGAAAGGTTTTTTTTTTTAAATATTTTTCATCTTTTTTTATTTTATTTTCGAAGTTCTGGTACTCTCTCATGTAACTGGATCATCCGGTTCTCGCCTAATCGAGGGAGAAGCTATACCCCACAAACTCACATATTAAAGAAAAATTATAGATGACAAGTGTAAGCTAAAGAAATTTATATGAAAATATTTTAAATGTTAAAATTATTTTAAAATTTATAAACAAATTATAATTTACAACATTAAGTTGAAATTTTTTATTTTTGAATCTTTTTAAAAATGTAAAATTTTTAATATAAATATTTTTAATTTAAAATTCTCAACTATAATTTCCTTACATCATATTTGAATATAAATTATATATTTTTCGGTGTATTTGGATGGAGAGAAAAGTGAGGAGAAGAGAAAAGAGAGAAAAAAAAAATTCTTTCATTTGGCAAAAGGAGAAAACTGAGAAAAAAAAAATATGAGGAGAAAAGTATAGCGAACCATATACAAAATTTTTCTTTTTATATTTGGAGAGAGCTAAAAAAAACTTGGCAAAACATATATATATATATATATATAATATTTTTAATATATAATATTTATAAAATTTTAAAATAAATAATTATATTATATATAATTTTTAATAAATATTCTGTATAAATTATTAATATATTTTTTAATATTAAAATTAATAAATCATGCATACTTTAAAAAAAAATCATCCGACTGCGCAATGCATATGTATATATATATATTATATTCTTAAATACATAATTGTTATATATTAATATATATAATAATATAATAAAATATTATATATATAATATTTATATATAATTAAAAAATATTTATTATATTTAAATTAATTAATATATATTAAAATAATATTTATAAAATTTTAAAATATATGTTAATATTTATGGTATTAAAATAATAATTTATAAATAATTTTATATAAATTATAATTTAATTAATTTCGTAAATATTTTTCTAAATGTTTTTTAATTTTAAATGTGTGCTTTTTAATAATAATTTTTTTTTATTTTATTCAAAAATAATTTTTTTAATCATTTGAATATTGCTTAAATTGGTTTTTATTTTTTATTATTTTTATGTTTTTAAAAAATATATACACAAAAATTTAAAATAATAATAACATTATTGTCATATTTAAAATAATTAATTTTGTTTCTTTTACATTTTCTCCTCATTTATTTTTTCTTTCTTCATCTAAACATACGAAAAGATAATATTTTCTTTTTACTTTTTTCTTCTCTCCCTTTTCTTCCCACTTTTCTCTCCCTCCACTCTTCTTTTCTTTTATCCAAAGAAAAGGTAAATACAAAGTAAAGTTAATGCAAATCAAAGTTAGATTTGAAAAAAAAGAAGAGAGGAAAATGTCTTCGATTTTGAAAATCACTCCTCTCTTTTTCTTTTTTGCCTATCTAACTCTATCTTTGTATTTAACTTTCCAAAGGCAAGAAACCATACATATATTAAAGCTACTTTCTCAGTGAATGTATAATTGAAGTGTTGTGTTTCTTTTCTGTGAAAGCCTCACGTGAAATTAGAAACGAGACAAGAAGTCGTGGGGTTGGACTCATATTTGGTGACCTGGATCCAACTCGTTGTATCTATCCCTTGCATCCTTCAACTTACAAAAATATTCTAAAGAGAGAACGTACTTGTCTTAGTTATGTAATCTGACGTTTAAAAAAATATAATTTAGTCTATAAAAAATATTTACTTTAATTATTTAATTTAATTCTGGAACTTTTTTATTCACTACTTACTAGTAGGTATCATTATATATTTTAAAGACTAACAAGTTGCAAGTTTTAAATTTTTAAAAATTAAACTGTATATTTTTAAATTTTAAAAACTAAATAGTTGGAGCATATATTTTTTTTGAAGATTAAATTATATATTTTAAAATTTAAAAGTCAGATAATTAAAACTTGTAACTTTTAGACACCAAAAAAAAAAAATTCACTACTCTGGCTTATTTTTGTAAACAATCCCGTTGAATGGTAATTTTGTACGCAAAGTTAAAGCTGAATCATGAAACATCAAAGTAAATTCGATGCAGTAAAGTAAGATAATATATATATATATATATAACCTCTAACATATTTATATATATTTGTCCCTGATTTACTTTATGTTTTGTAAATTAAATTCACCTAAAAAATACCTTCTTAATTAAATCAAATGAAAATTTCTAAACTTTTAGCTAAGTACATAATTTAGTAAATATGGTGAATTTTAAATTTTAGCCAAAACATTTATGATATTTTGTAAGAGATGTGTTATTACTAGTTACACATTTTTTTTTTTTAAATTGTGGAACCTTCTATATAGATTTCTTTCTTCTTTTTGTTATTCTTATATATATATATATATATATATATAAATTTTTGTGGAACCGCACTGATCATAAGTCATTCACTGTGCAGCTTTTCACAAGGGCTGCGCGTCGATGCATTGTTTATGTACTATTTATATTCGTATATGTATTGTTCATATACTATTTTTTCTTTTTTTTCTTGAATTTTTTTCTTGTGCGGCCCATGGGACATTTTCTGAATCCCCCTTACATCTTGCAAAGGGAAGGCAACTAGGTTTGATATATGTGCTATAGAAATTATTTTATTTGGATTCTTTAATTTCTTTTGGATGGCATGCATCAGCTTATAATTTCTTCTCATGTAACTAAACTTATTATATAGTAGTGAATGAATCGTATAGCTCCACACCTTGAGAGCTAAGATTCTCAATACCAATGTCTACTCTTTCTTTTACCAAACTTCATTTTGGTATCAAAGCAATCAAGGAAAAATGCCATGGAAGTTTAGGGAGCTAACTCACTACCTATTGGATCTACAAATAAGCAACGATTAGAATCTTCATCACCCTCCCTAATCAACACATTCAAAACCACTCCTCTGATCTCATTGCTAAACTAAGTGTGCTTTGTCAAGTTAGTTAGAAGCAATTACCTCCTATAGCAATTTATGATTCTACCAATTATCAAAGGCTTATGTGGCTTTATTTTAGGAACCAAGCCATGTGCAGCTTAATTTCTCTCTGATGTGGTAGAAAAAAAGTGAATCCTAAGTTTGAGGATTGGGTATCCATGCATCAGCTACTTAGGTGGTTGTACAATACCTAAACTCTTGAGATAGCATTTTAAACTCTTGAGATAGCATCTTAAATGCTTTATTGCAAGACATCACAAGGCCTCTGGAAGGTAGCCAGAAAGCTCTTTGGAGCTCCCACAAGATCTCAAATCACTTTTCACAAAAGGAGAATTACATGAACATGAAAGGGATCAATGAGAATGAGAGAATACTTGAATAAGATGATAGCAATTACCGATAATTCAGCATTAACTAGAAGCCCGATATCTCTCAACAACCTTATCACTCAAATCCTTACTAGTTTAGACATAGAAGACAACCTTGTAATAACTAGCAGAAAAAAATAAAATAAAATAAAAATTAAATATAATATTAAAAAAATATTTTCTTTATATTTCATCCTTCCTTCTTTGTCCCTTCTTTGTTCTTGTTGTTTATTTTCTTTCGCCTGCATACTATTCAGCCCACCCTCCCCTATGCATGTGTAACCTCTCTTCCTTAGATTGCTGTCACTGCTTCCTCCACCATAGAGCCACCACCTACATCATGTAGGTCCTACCAAGTCTCCTTACTGTTGGTTCGAGCATTAAGACTCATGGAAAGAAGCCAAGGGTGCCAGTGATTCATAGTGAGCCTCCTTCCATCCCATCTTTGCTTTTCTTTCACTTTTAATTCTAAATCCATTGATTTCTGTCATTTCTTCCCATTTTTTGGTATATCCCAACTCTAAGGATGACAAAAGCGTTGAGATTCTTCCCTTATGTTTAGCTGGCTAAATGAGGATGAGGAAATTGGGTTTCTTTTGATGAGGCTACTTAATTGTGTTCATATGCATAAATCTTCAATTTTTGCTTCCTTGAAATGATTTTTGAACTTAAACTATGAATTAGAATTTAAATGGCAAGATTTAAGTTAAGAGTTAGTAGTATGTATGTGAATGGGATTATGGAATAGAAAGTCAGTTAGATAGCTATCATTAAACTATGTGAATGTAAGAATGATTGTTTTGGGCCTACGTAGCGATTTGGTGAGTTTAGTTGTTATTAGAAAATTCTATGAACATTGGCAATGAAGGGAACTAGTCTTTCAAAGAGGAACAAGTGCTGCGCCAGTATTAGGCACCATTTGTGAGTAAATAACAGGTTTTTCAAGTGCTAATTATCTTTGATTCTAATATTGTCATGTCTCGCTACGTGAATTTAAATTTTTATTCCATTTATTGTTGTTGCAAATGAGTTGATCTTTAAGGGAACAACTTTTTAAATAAGTAACTTTTATTTATTCATTCTTTATTTGGCCTTATTTAGTTATTTATTCATTTATTTACTTATTTATGTATTTATTTAGTTTTTTTATTATTTAATTGTTTATTTATTTAATTAGCTAATTTTGGTTTCGCATAATCCTAACCTCTTACCTAAATAAATAAGGATATATTAATTTAAAATATTATTAGTGTGCCATATGTAAATCTCCTTGCCATATTACCCTTGACTTAGTAACAAGATGAAAACCCATAAATGGATGCTATAGTCATTGCTGGAACCAATGACTAGGCAGGATATATTTAGTGGAAGGATATAGGCAAAGAAGGAGTTACTCATTAGGTGTAGCCACTCGTAAAAAAAGGGCAACAAGTTGCCAACGAGGTGTAGCTGGCCCTAGGAAATACAAACCCTAACATGTAAGAATAAGAGTGGAGAAAAAGCTACTTGTTAGGTGTAATCACTCGAGTGAAAAGGGATAAGGAGCTGTAACAAGGTGTAACCGCCGCCTTATATGACTAGATGTTGATTCTCCTTTAAAGTGGTCATATTAAGAGACTTAGATTCTTAATAGTTATTTTTGCACACGTTGAACTGTAGAGTTGTTAGTTATTTTAACTATGATGATTAATTTATGCACTTTCTAGCTTGTTGGTCATGACCTTTTTGTTTCAGTTGTGGTAATTTGTTATTTGCTCACTAAGTTTCAACTCTTTCTTTTAAATCTTAATTTTTCAGATAGCACTGTTAGATCTAACTCACCTCCCTTATCTTAGGTTCTGAAGTGTTGTAGCAATGAGCCCTTTTTTTTTGAACTATAAGGGCATGGCTATTTTGTTGTAATGAGTTTTTAGATGATAATTGTAAAGTATTCTAGATGTAGCTCCAATGGACACAGATTATATTTTCCCTCCCCTATTTTTGTCTTTTTGATATCTTGATGACTGGTTGTGGAGAACAAAGCTATCCTTTGTTGTATCGGTTGATTTCTAGTTGTTTGTAAAAATTTGGGATGCCCTAGATACTTCACCAAAATTTTTACAAAAAGCTAGGTGTATTGGAATGAATATCTAATGAGTTGGGATTACAATTAATGTGCTACTATCTTGTGTAAAACTTTCTAAGGTCATTGAATTAGTAAGATGTAGCAACTTTGGCTTGTGAAAAGGAATCCCATGTGGTTTCCCACATCGATCACTCCTTCCTTTTAGGGTGCAATAAACTTGATAGTGGTTCAGTTCTTAAACAAAGATGATCTAACATAGATTGACCTACAAGCATTGCTATTCACCTATAAGAGCAAATTAGAGCAATTAAGCTCATTCAACTTATTGAATCTAGGACAACCATGTGTAAATATGGTCAAGATTGATACTAGGCCATCATATATCTCCAGGAGCGATTAGAGAGGATTTGGACAATGAAATTTTAAAGGAGATAAAGATCAAGGAAAGAGTCGCAATGGTGCAAACAAACCCACTTGCGAAGCATATGAGAAACTAAGGCATGTTGTTGCCAACTAATACTTCAAGTATGACAAATCATATACGAAATCTCCTCCTAATCACATACTTTTCCTTTCAATTTGTCAAAATCTGAAGCTAAAAATCCTTTAGATCTAATTCATATAAACTTGTGAGGACCTACTTCTTTTATTTCAAGAAAGGGATGCAAATATTACATTCATTTTGTTGTAGATAACCCTAGATTTATCCTCTCAAAAACAAAGGATAAGCTTTGCATGCTTTTATTCTTTTCAAAAATTCGGCTAAAAATCAATTTGAAAGGAAAATTAAAATTCTTTAAAATAACTAGGGCGAGGAGTTTGGAAGTTTTACCATTCTTTTGCAAACTTCTCGTATATTTTTTTTAAACAATCCTATCTTTATAAATCTATTTAAAATAGTATGACAGAGGACAAGCATATGCATATTATTAAGTTAGGTCTCACTCTTTTGACTCAAGTTACAATGCCATTAGTTTATTGGTAGGAAACTTTTCAAACCCTAGTTTATCTCATAAACAAAGTTTTAACCTCAATCTTGTAAAGAAATCATCTTTCCCTTAACTTTTCCTTAAATAACCAAATTACATTAGCTTGAAACCTTTTAGTTGTACTTTCTACTCATGTCCTAAACCTTTTAATCAACATAAACTATAATTTCACACTACCAAGTGTGTGTTTCTAGAGCATAGCAACTCACACAAAGAATACAAATGCTTAAGCTCTATTAGGAAAATTTATGTTTCAAGGCATGTTACTTTAAATAAGGTTGATTTTACTTTCAAATCTAGTTTCCTAAATATAAAACAATCATATCAAGTTATTGTTTAGCGTGTGTCCTTCTTTTCTTTATAATTGTAGCACTCTACCAAAGTCACTTAAACGTCTTTCAATTAAAATGTGTTTGCTTCCCCTATAGTAACTTTAGTTCTTAAAGGCAACTTGTCAGGTACTTAATTTATTCTCTCTACTATAAATAATTTAGACACTGAGTCACAAGAAACTAGTTTTGATAAATATGAAACTCAGTTACCTATTAGGGGACCTATTTTGCCTAATGTTCCCATTGTTACTCACATGAACTTAAGTGATATTCACAATTTAGAATTAGATAAAGAATCAAAAGTGCCTTAATAGAAACATCATTTGGTAATAAAAAGCAAGAGTGGTATAGCTAAGACTAAATATCCATTTGTGGGTCTATCATAATTACAAATGAACAACTCTATTGATCCTATTAAAGTTTAAGATACAACTAAGCTCCCTTATTGGAGGAAGGTTATAGAAGCTGAATATGAATTTTTTATTAGAAATAAAACTTGGTTATTAGTTCCTTATGATGATCAACAAAATATTATTGATTGTAAATAAAATTTTAAAACAAAATACAACTCAGATGGCATAATGTTAAAGGATTTCAACAAGATGTTAGGATGGGTTTTAGTGACACATTCAATCTAATAGTTAAAGCATTTACAATCAAAATTGTTCTTATAGTGGCAGTTCCATACAATTGGGAAATAAGGCAACTTAACATCAACAATGCCTTCCTTAATGGTATTTGTAGGAAACAATGTTTATGAAACAAGAAAAGGGCTTTGTAGATGTTAACAAACCTAACCATGTGTGTAAGATGTCAAAGGCACTTTATGATTTAGAGCAAGTCCCTATGGATTTGTATGATAGGCTCGAATTCACCTTGTTAAGTTAGGGTTTTAGAAACACAAAGGAGACACATCATTGTTCTTGTTTAAGTCCAAAAAATCAAATTTTAATACTACTTATTTTTGTTAATAACATAATTGTCACAAGGAACAATTCTAAGTCTCTACATTTGTTCATTCAAAAACTCAACGAATTATTTTCACTTAAGGATCTAGGCCTAGTTCATTATTTTCATGGACTTGAAGCAATCAAAGATGATGCAAGAGTTTATGAGTCAAAGCAAGTATATACTTGACCTTTTGAAAAGATTTGATATGATAGATGCAGCTCTATGTCCTACACTTATGGTAGTAGGAAAATCTTTGTATACTTTTGATGGTGCAATGTTGTAGAACCTTATGTTTTTAGAAGCACTATTTGTTCCTTACAATATCTTACTACTATAAGACCAAAACATTGCCTTTTCTGTAAATAAGCTAAGCTAATTCCTTAGTTATCCTACCACTTCTCACTGGCAAGCTGTTAAATGGATATTGAGGTGTTTAAAAGGCATTATAAATTGAACCTTACATCTTAAGCCCTCAAGTCACCTTAGAGTCACTGGCTTTTTAGCTAATTGGGCATCTTGTTTAGATGATAAAAAATCAGTGGTTGGTTATTGTGTGTTCTTTGCTGATTTTTTAATTTCTTAGTTATCAAAGAAATAGAGAGTTATGTTACAATCTAGCACAAAATCTAAGCATAAACCCTTACTAATTTAGTTGTTAAATTAGCTTGGATTAAGTCTTTGCTAACAGAAGTTGATATTCTAATGTAGAGACCTCCTGTAATTTGTTATAACAATCTCAATGCAAATGCCTTAACTTCCAATCTAGTGTTCCATGCTAGAACAAAACATATAGAAATTGATATGCACTTTATTTGTGATCAAGTCATTGCAAAAGAGCTCTCAATTTACTATGTTCCATCAGCTGATCAAATAGTGGAATGCCTAACTAACCCTTATCTCATTCTCAACCCCATATGTTTGGTGACAAACTTAAGTTAAGTATTTCACCCTCTCGTTTAAGGGGGATATTAAGAGATGAGTCATTACTAGTCACACATCTCTTATTATGGAACCTTTTATATAGATTTCTTTCTTCTTTTTGTTATTCTTTTATTTTGTTATATGAGATGTAGGAATTATTTCATTTGGATTCTCTTATTTCTTTTGGATGCTATATGTCAACTTGCAATATGAATTATATTAATGTCAATAATCCCAAAGATCTATCCAAGGAGACAAATGGGTAGAAGAGTTGACTTTTGACTTTAACAAAATCAACCTGCATGTTGTAAAGAGATGCTCTATTTCTCATTTGGAACATTTTGTTATTAGTAAATCTGTGACAAATATTTCCTTCCACGATCTTGTGTCGATATTCAAATTAGATTTGGATCCTTTTTGGAATGACTAAAAAGGGGTGGACCCTACCGTTCTTAGTCTCTCTCAAAGACTCTTTACAGTGTTAGAGAGGGTCCTATTTTAGTATGATCACCTCTTTCTATTTTTAATATAATAACTCAATGTTTTAGAATATTTTGTTTCCTTTTAGAAAATGGAAAATTCTAGGTTTACTTCTTTTTGGGTTTTTGATTTTGAAGTTGAATAGCATACTTAGCTTAAAGAACATCCAAAATCCTCACAGAACCCAAAATGACAGCAAACACAAAAACTCTGTACTCACTTTAAAAATTCATAACTTGAGTTACAGAGTTCCAAATCATACGAATGAGGACTTTCTAGAAAGGTCATAATATCCTCTAACTACCATAAAAATTTCAAATCAAAACAACTACTATGCCCTATGAAAATCAATGAAACAATGCTATAGGTTTGGAACTCATTCTGTAGTAGAGTAGAAAATTAAAATTTTAGTTTCTCTCTCTCTAAAAAGCTCTAAATGATGTGATCTTGGTGGCCATAGAAAGCTTATGATGCCAACTATATGTCTGTAAAATTTTATAAGCATTGGACTTCATTTGTCCTTCTAAAAACATCAAAAACTAAACTATCCAAAAGCACAATACTATGACGATTTTGTAATATTTTAGCTCATTTTGGAAAATCATAAAATATTCCATAAAGTTCTAAAAATTTTGACCTTTAGTTTAGTGAAACACTCTCAATAAGATCTATATGTCTGCCAAATTTCATGCCAAAACTCATTTATTTGGTTTAGTTTTGGTTCAGGGAAAAATATAGCTTAAAATAAGAACTACATGACTCCAAATGATACCAAGTGGCTCTTTACTTGAATCATGACTATTTGAGCAAGTCCAAAAGCTTAAACAGAGCATATAGAGGTATCATAATAGGTCCAAAACCTCATGGAACTTAAATTCACTATTTCACTTGCATAAATACACATAGACATCATGGGTCAAAGATGTACAAAACACACATTCTCATACATTTCATTCTAAATCTGGTTCATACAATATATTTGCATGCTTTTACATATGTTTAAGGGTTTACATCTCATAAATAACTTATACATACATACTTTGACATCAATTTGTATAAAAAACTATTTTATTGTCAAAGTATTGCAATTCACACTCCTTGGCCTCCATTCTTTACTCTTTGAGCTTCACCTAGATAAAGTTAGATGGAAAGTGGGGGAGAGTGAGATTCAAAGAATCCTAATAACTCCTTCACCCTTTCAAGCAAGCATACATGTCATATAATTATGTCAAAGAACACAAATATACAACAAGCACTTTCAAGAACCATTCAAATCATGTTTTTAAAATTACATAAATATGTCAAGATCAAATCCAAGTTCTAGGGACATTTGGTCTAATCTTACCCTATTATTTGAGACTTTTGGATTAACATCATCTATTTTCTAAGGACTTTTGACTTAGTCTCACTCATTCCAAGAGAATTTTAGCCTTGTCTCACTCATTCTTAAGGACTTTTGGCTTCACTTCACCCATTTTAAGAGACTTTTGAAATAACCTCACCCATAAAGAGTGATTTCATAATCAAACTTAATTTAAGAAGCATATTAGTACCAAAACATCAATTCAATAGCTATAGACATGTCTCATGGCTCAAACACACATACAAACATTCAATGATAATTACATGAACAAGAAATGCATACAAGAAATGATGGAAAGCTACCTTTCTCAAGAAGCACAACTTTTCTCCCTTAGATTTCTACTTTTCTCTCTTGGCCTCACAAACATATTTAGGAGAGACTTAATTTGCTTGACCTAGACACATTAAACAATACACAAACAAATTAATGAAACCATCTCTAGTCTTATAAAATCTCTACACAAGCTACATCTAGCTTATGCCACCATTATGGTTCCATACAAAAGCATAATGAAGCAACTCATATAATTTAAGATCTTAGCTATAATTTCTTACTTAATCTAAGTCAAATGACTCTATTTAAACTCTTCGGAGTCACTACCAACTCAATTCTATACGCCAATTACTAAGTTACTTCTTTATGTCTATAAAAGGAACCTAAACTCTCATCTTTCTAAATTCAAACCAATGGTTCCTTTGGTATTTATTACTCATTCCCAGGCCATTTGTATCATTGGAATCAAAGAAAACTCTCCTTAGGTACTAGTTCTCTCTCTTGGCCGAGATGCTCACATACTTAAGGAGCCCATGGAATTTTCTTCAATTTCCTAGGGAATTTGCCATCCATGGAGCATACTAGATGCCTTGAGAGCTCAAACATACTCTTAGACAATCTAAATCATTATTAGAAATCTCCATAAATCCTTAGGTGCAATTAAATCCCTAGTTTCTAATACTTGTTACCTATAGCCCCTTTTTGAGTTCTATTACTTCCAAATGGTTCCTTAGGCTTCAAAATCCCATTTTCTGTTAAGTTTAGACCAGAATTAAACTTTCCACATAATGCTCTAGTTCTGGCTGAGACATTCAAGCAAAGGAGAACCAAGAAGAAGCGAGTTGGACTATGGTTTCTCACCTTGCTCTCAAGCTTTCCAAGAGAGCTTTCTCAAGCTTTCAAGAATTCCTCCAAACTCTTCTTCCCCTCTACTGAACCAGTCATGAAACATCTCCTTTCAAGAATCTAAAACCACCAAGAGAAAGAGGATGAAGAGAGGAGAAAATTTTGTAACTAACTTGTTGCAAAATTCCATGTATTTTCATACCTTTTTGCCTTAGTTTCCTTTTTCTCTCTTTTCCCAATTTTCATGCCATTTTTAGTCTGGTTTTAAGCTCAAGTGGCATTTTAGAAGGGTGGAAAAGCTAACTTGGCTATATTAAAAGGTGAAGGATAATGTTTATAACAATTTTTGAAATACTAATTACGTCCTTCCACTTCCGTTCCTTCGTTTTAGCTCCTTTTTTAGAACCATCTTTTCCATATAAGAATTTAGGTCTTTTAATTTATAAAATGTCTTTGGTTCTATTCAAATTAGATTTAAAACCTTACCAAACCCTTCGATCAAATTATTGGTCAACTTTTTGCCGAAAATGCACATTGGGAGGGTTTTAACCATTATGATGATTCTCATAGTTTTTGGGGCCTCTGAGAACTTTGAAAAACTCAATTTTCCTAATTAAAGATTCTTCCTTTGGGTTTTCTAAAACTTACCCAAAATTACAATTTTGCTACTAGCCCTCATATCTTTCAGTTTGGCTATTTTGGCTCCAATTTTGGGCTATCCTGAAGCTCTAACCTATATTTTTAGATATTGTAATTAACATTTAAATCTCAATTAGCCTCAATCCACTTTACTTCGGGGTCCTCATTCATTAATCAATCGATTCAAATTTCAGTTTCAGTATATCGTAGTTCATATTGGCCTTCGTTAGGCTCATAACCCCCTGTAAGTTATTCATTCCACTTTTTAGGGATAATTTGGATTTCCAAATTATAAGATATTATAAGGAGTACTATGCTAAGTGAGAGAAATCCAATCGCCTCAGTCTCACAGCCATGAAAAGATCAATTACTGAATATCTTATGAGTGATTTACTAGAAACTATAAATACTAAGAGTTCTTTAATGTTATGGGAAAAAGATACTGTGTTTGGTAAGGTTGAAGTTAGATAACTTATGAGTGAGTTGATAAGTATGAGATATGATAGCACTAAAGGAGTTAGGGAACATATCATAAGGATGGTGCATATTCAAACTAAACTTAAAGTTCATGATATTTTGATTCGGATAGCTTTGTCATACATCACGCACTTAATTTACTTCCACAAGAATTCAATCAAATTAAAATTATTTATAACACACAAGATCAGACTTGGGACCTAAATGACTTGATTTCTAAGTATATAGCCAAGGAAGAAAAGCTAAAGAGGGAAAAAATGAGACTGTGTATTTGGTTTCCCATAATAAACTGAATTTCTATAAAGGATAAGGAAAATTTAAGAATAAGAAAGTACATACTCCTAAAAGGGATTAAGACTTCAAAAGGCATGGTAAGTATTAAGTTGCTAGTGATAGAGATAAAATGAAGGATATGAGTTGTTATTTCTATAAAAAGAAAGGTCATAAGAAAGTTGATTGTCTTTAATATAAAGATTGGCTAGCAAAGAAAGACAAGGACTAAGGTGATTTATTGGTTTATGTTTGTTTTGAATCAAACATTATTGATATTCCTTTAGATTCTTGGTGGCTTAATAGTGGTGCTCCATTCATGTCACTTTTACCTTACAAGGGTTTAGAAACGGCAAGAATCTAAGTGAGAATGAGTCCAAGCTAAAAGTTAGAAATAGTGCTAATGTTGAAGTTGAATATATATGAACTATTTTTTTGTCATTAGAATCTAGTTATTGACTTTGTTTAGAAAATATTTTTTATATTTTTTCATTTAAAAAAAAATTAGTTTCTTTTTCATTACTTGATAAAGTTAGATATTTTTTAGTTTTAGAAATAAAAGAGTTGAAATTTCTTATGATTCTAATGTGATTGGCAAATGCATTTTATCTGATGTACTATATAAATTGTACTTGAATTCCAAAACTAATAATTAATCTTTTAATATTGAGACTTTCGCGGCTAAACGACCCTTAATTAAGGAGAAATCTCCATTGTTGTGACACAAATGACTATGTCATATTTCAAAGGAAAAAATTGAAAGATTAATCAAAGATGACATATTTTCCTCACTTAACTTAGAAGAAATAAACACATGCATTAATTGTATCAAAAGAAAATTAACTAAAACTAAGAATAAGGGTGCAACTGATAGTGAGAGCCTTCTAGAAATAACATATACAGATATCAGTGGACCTTATCCTTCAACAATATGTGACAAAAATTATTTTATAACCTTTATTGGTGATTTTTTCATTATAGCTATGTCTTTCTCATTAAAGAAAAGTTTGAAACTTTTGACATGTTAAAAACTTATCGAACTAAAGTTTAGAAATAATTGAAAATTGTCATTAAAATAGTTAGGTCCGATCGTGGTGGTAAATATTATTGATAGTCACTATTTTTGCAATAGATTCCGCAAGCGTAAGAATTGGTTTTGTATTATAGGGAATTAAGGTTGTCCCACAAAGAATTGAATTAGATTCAATTAGGCCTAAGAAATTCACTTTCATTTAAGTCAAGATAAGCAATTACCAATGTGATGAATTAAAAGAAATGAATTTAACTAATACTGTGTGTTAAAATTGTTCTAATGAGATTAATCACTAAGGAGTATCCTAGGTTTCTATCCCCTAATTGCCATGAATTAAGTTGCTCAATTAATTGGTTAATTAACAATCTGAAAGTTAAGGAGATTAAGTGAGCCCAAGTGTCTCTCGAATCACTTAGACTTCTATCCTAGTTAGTTGCAGATCTTTCTTATAATTAATTAGGTTAATTGTATTTAATCTTTTTCACTACTTAAAGTTCTTGAGTATATCAAATGGTCCATTAAGATTTCCTTCTTTCAAGAGCTAATCTCAAACTCCCTAATTTCACAAAAAAGATGGCCAAACTCTTAAATGAAGCATAATAGATAGATTAAGCATTCAGATTAATAATCAAACCAATTTAACTTCACAAATCTCCATTACATGGAAATAAGTTCAAGTAAACCTAAGATCCAGGAAATCTAGTCACACATGGCTCTACACATTGCAAACAAAACCAGAGATTCGAATAAGCAAGGAGTCATTGAAGAAAAGATAGAGAATATAAGAAAACTCAGTGAAATCATGTTGATTCGGCCTCCAATCTTCAACCCAAACTCCTTTTCTTCAAACCCTAGCTCCTTGATGCATTTTTCTTCTTAGAAACTCTCCTCCCAAGCTCAGAATGATGAATTCCTAGCTGCCCATTGTGTTTTTAGTCCTCAAATTGAAGCCGTACGTTTCAATAACTGTTCTCGCTATGGCGATAGGTATTTCTCGCTATGGCGAGAGCTTATAATTTCCAAATCCTTACTGATTTTGCCACTGCTTGCACTATAGCTAGAAGCTCCCTAGATTTTGCATGAGTCACGACTTTGCTATAGTGAACTAACCTCCTTGCCATAGCGAAATGGCATCTTAGTTACAGCGAACTGCATACTCATTATAGCGAGAGGTCTTGAATAACTTGCTTTTGAACTTCCAACTTTCTCTCCTTTTCTCCATTCCTTTCTAGCAAATCTATACCTTTCTCTTAAGATTAAAATCAAAATAAAATAAAGTTCAAAACTACTAAAAATATTGCAAATGTTATATTTTATTTGTCTTTTTTGATTGGATAAAAATTTATACAAGGTTAATCAAAAAAATAGGCAATTTGGCTCTCTAATTAATCATAAAATACACCTTACACTTACCAAAAATTAAAGAGTCATCAATTATGAAATATTTTACAATTATTTTGATAAGTTTTATATAACATTCTTCGTTACTATTGTAATAAGAAAAGTATGAAATTTAATCAAATAAAGGTTAACTCAATTAAAAATTGACGTATATCAATCAAATGATTTTTCGTTCAGTTCTCACCCCTTAAAATATTTTATTTTGTGTAATAAACTTGATACATCTTACAAATTAATGACATAAAGCGGTCTTTTTTATCCTCAACTTATAAATCATGATACTAACATTAACATAAGATATTGAATCTTAAAATCTTTTTATATTTTTAAGTTACTAGCGTGTGACTTACACATTAGATATTTAATCTTTTTGGCCACATTTGGTATGGTGGAAAAAAATGGAATGGAATAAAAAAGGAAAAAAAAGTAAGTAGTTAGGATGAAAAATGACACTTATGTTTCTACTCAAAATAATAATAAAAATAAATAAATTACTAATAAATAATAATTATAAATACATAATAAACATTTCTTAATTTTTTTAAAAGATTCTCATCCCCTTGTTACCAAACATGGCCTTTCTTTTTGACATGCTATGGTCAGCTAACATATGAGCTTTTTGAAAATAGATGGAAAAATTATATTTTTGATCCATGTAGTTTCACTTAATTTTTAATTTAGTTCTTATAATTTAAAAATTTATAATTAAATTGTTATAGTTTAAATAATTTTTAATTTAATATCTATTATTATATTTTTATCAATATTTTGTTGTATATGTGAATTAATCTTATTTTGTTTTATATATTTTTATCTCTTTTATTATTAGAAATCATACATATTTAAAGTGTCAAAATAATAAAATTTAACAAAATACAGACATGATTTTAATATTAGGAACTAAATTAAAACGCACGTTTCATATAATAATAAGCAAAAACACTCCGAAACGGACTCCTCAGCACTACTGCTGCGCCACCGCTGAACTACCACAATGTCATCGCAGGTAATATGTGAGTTAGTCAGTTAAATTGCTATCTCCCTTGGTAAATTGTAATGGTGTCGATTCAAATGGATTTGCTTTTCCAACCTTCCCTTTGTTTTTGGTGTGCATCAACGGAAGACTTTAAAAGAATAGACGTATCGACAATCTGTGTATTGTGTTCATGTACAGGGATGTTCACTGATTCTAATTCTGTATGTTTTTGGTGTGAAATCATGGATTGTTGAAATTTCTATGGTATGTAATTAGGCTGAAAACAATTTAAAAGATGAAATTTAAGTTATAAATAGAAGAAAAGAACTCAAGGGTTAAATCCAATAATCATGTAATAACTTCGGGAATAACTTTTTGCTCCACAGTTATCTATCAGAATTGGAATATTTAAATTTATATCAATCCTAGTCAACTCTGTACCAAGCTTATTTATTGTACTATAGACTCTTTAAATAAAGAAAATTTAGTCAAACTCTTCTTAATTAAGATAGTATGACTTAAAACTGAATTTTAGGTGAATTTTTTAAATTATGTAATTGTTTTTTGGTTTGGTTATCCTTGTCTAATATGGAGACTTTCTTATGTGCAAATAAATGGTAGCAAGAAAAATATATGGAATTAAGAAATATTGATGATGAGAATTTTGATACTGATGAGTTTATAAAATTAGTTAAGGAGCAATCTACAGTGTTTGGCGTTATTGGTGTTGTGCAACATCTATAATTATGCCCCTTTTAGTTCTGCCAGGCCTTCCAAAAAGAGCAAGGGCATTGACATGTTCAAATCAACGGCGAAGATATGCTAATTAAAAGAAAAAAAAAAAGAGCAAGAACAAGAGAAAGAACTAGTGACTAAAATAGAATTAGGCAAGAGAAAACTTACTAGATCTAAATCTGACGTTTCAGCTCATTTTACTCATAGTGAAGATTGTAATCCAAGAAACCCTAAAGCTTCGTGTAACTGGGATGGTGCAGATTATGCATTCCCTAAAAAAAAAAAAAAAAAAACTTTTTAACATGGCAACTCACTTAGAATCAAAATATAAAAAAATTCTTAAGATCTTAAACAACATGAACTTTCTTTCCAACAAAAAAATAAAAAGATGAGTAGACGATTGAAACTAACTTGAAAGGTATTAATTTTGATATTAATACAAGTAGGCAAACCCTTACTAAAATTATCATTGTTGAAGAGTTGCCATTTGAACAGATTGAAGGATTTTTTGTTTTTTAACGAGTGTTATGTAACCTTTTTTTTTTTAATTCTGTCATGCATTACTGTGACCAGGAATTGTTAGAATATTTTCTTGTTTGAAAAGCTACTTTGAGGTGTGCATTGATTCATACGTGTTATAGTATTTAGCTAACTATTAATTGTTGGTCTTCTATATAAAAATTGAATTATCTACGTCCTGTTGCACATTGCATTGATCATGAGTGGAGACTGCTTAAGAAAATTTTAAATTTCTGTCAAATCACTAATGATGAGGGTGAGACCATAAATAATAAGATAGAGAATTATTTGTTAGTAGAGGGATTAATAAGGCTTGACAAAGCTTTCACGATCTAATAACACTGTAGCTTCCATGAAAGATAGAATAATGGATTGGAATGACAGCATTTTGACTCATATATATATATATATATATAATATGTATATTCGAAAAAGCTTATTCCCAACGTATATAAGTGATATTTATTTATTTATTTATTTATTTATTTAACATAGAGATATAAAATTGGCATTTAATAAAAAATATATTTTTTAAGAAAACACAGAGTACCTTACTTTATGTTCCCTTAAATATATATTTTTTAATTAAATGAAAAATGCAGAATAAGAAATTCTACATTCCCCTTATTTCAAATTTTGGAAGAGTGAAGTAATATAGGAAAGGGCGGGGGCAGTAATGGGGGTGAGGGGATTATATATATATATATATATATATATTTGTAATATAAAATTAATATAATATGTTATAATTTTATTTCACTAAAAATATTATATTTTTACATATAATATTATAATATTATAATATAATATAATTTTTATAATTATTAATAATAAAATTTATAAATTATAAGTTTGTAGAAAAAAATATATATGCAATTATTTATATTTTATTGTCAAATTCTCTGATTAAAACATAATAAGTATATCATTTATCAATAATATTATAATAAATGTATGGTTCCTCACTTATTTCTTAATAATATTTTTTAAAAATTATTTTAAAAAAATTTGAATTCTTTTAAAAATATATTAAGATTTAAAAAAAATCATACACTTGTTTTAATTTTAAAAAATTCTGATTTAAAATAATAACATGATATATATATATATATATATATATGAAATAGTTTCCCAATATTATTTAAATCCAAATAACTGTATGATTTTCTAATAATATAACAAGTATATAATTTTTTTTTAAATCTTATTAAAAAGGTAAAAGGGGAACCATATATATTTTTATAATATTATTACTAAATCATATATATGTTATATTTTGACTGGAGAATTTGACAATAAAAATACAAATAATTACATATAAATTTTTTCTTATCCATAAACTTATAATTTATTATTAATAATTATAAAAATTAAATCATATGATATTAATTTTACATAACATAAAATATATATTTATAATATATAATATGTTTTTATTATAAATATTATAATTTATATATATAATCCCCTCTCCCCAAAAAAAACCAAATCAGCCCCCTCGCCCTTCTCCTATGTTATCCGCCTCCTCCAAAATTTGGAATAAAGAGAATGTAGAGTTTCTTATTCCACGTTTCTCGTTTAATTAATTTTTTTTTATTGAACGCGTTCTTTAAAAAAAATCTGTCATATATATCAAGAATAAGTTTTTGTGGTTATACAAGTTAGTTTTTTTTTTTTTCTGTTTATATATATATATATATATATATCTGTGTGTGTATGTCCAAATGCCTTGAAATGACATATCATAAGGGAGAACAAATATACTTGTTAGATGTTGTGCTCACATCTTGAATTTAATAGCTAATAATGGTTTAATAATATGCATAAATACATATACAGGATAAGAAATGATGTTAAGTGTGTGCATGCTTCACCTGTTCAATTGAAAAAAATTTAAAAATTATGTAAAACAAGCTAGAATTAAATAATAATAATAATAATAATAATAATAATAATAATAATAATCTGATTAGATGTTTCTACTAAATGGAAATCTATCTATCTTATGCTTTAAAATGTTTTGAAATTCCAAAAGGAGGTTAAAAAAAAAAGATATTCAATTTGTTTGCAATAAAATAAGTCCCTCAACTAGTGAAGATTAAGATAATACTCATATTTTAGTGAAAATTCTTGAAAATGTTTTATAGTTTAATTCAAAATGTATTTGATTCATTATTTGCCACAACATCTCAATATTTTCATATATTTTGTTTAGTGTTGAATATCTTGAATAGTTTGTGTGAAAGTAATAATCAATTACTTAGAGCTCATCTGATTTACTTGGTACAATCTAAACTATGATATAATCTTTTTTACAATATTTATTATATTCTTATAATTATTACTCAATAATACTTATCTCTTTTTTATTATTTTTTTAAAGTAAAGATATGAATATTATTTTTTATCTCACCTATCTATTGTTTATATTCTATTTTTCTTTATATAACTAACATTTATCCAACTAAACAAACTCTTAGTATGATGGCTAAAAAAAATGAAGCACGATAAGTGTTGGGATAATGTTAAAAATATTAACTAAGATAATTTTCATAGTTGCAGTGCATGATCCAAAATATAAGTTGAAGTTTGTGCATGGAGCTTCAAACTTAGTTACCTCATAAAAAGTTTCCAAAAATTTCACTAAAATATGTGCATTATTATCCCAATCTTCCCTAGTTTGGGATCCTACTTTATCTAAGACAAATTGAGCATCTCTTTCTTCCAACCTCTTAAATAACTTTTGGAATTTCAAAACACTTTCAAGCATGAGATAGATAGAATTCTGTCTAGTAGGACAATTTCAAAACACTTTCAAGCAATTGAAGTATGCACATACCTAAACATTTCTTATTCTAAATATGGATTCATGCACATCTTCTATACCATTATTAACTACTAAATTTAAGATGTGGACGCAACATCTAAAAGGCATACATACTCCCTTCATAATATGTCTACTCTAATTGACTAATCTACTTTTTATGTAAGCTATAATATTATTGAAATTAATATTATCAACTTGATAGTGAAAAACCTATCAATCCCCCAACTTAATAAACAATTGTTTATCTTGTTGCCTTTGGTCTTAACTTATGATCAAAGATTTGATAGAAATTCAAAACCCTCAAACAATTTCCACTCATGATTAATGAAATATGCAACAAGACATAAAAATTCAATTTGGGATAAAAGACCAACAATCAATAATTAGGCAAATACTTAGTCAATGCACTCTTCAAATTAGCTTTTTCACAGGAGAAAGTTCCAACAATCTCTAATCATAGTAATGCATGATGTAACAAGAAACAAAGGTCAAACAATACTTATGACAAATGGAACCCTTTTTCCTTAACATATTCAAATGGCAATTCATCAATAATAATCATTCTTGCAACAGCTTGCTTAAATACACTAATATCAAAAGTAACACCTTTTAAGTTAGTTCCAACCCCTTCCCCTGCTATTTTTTCGGTCAGAAAGAAAGCATATGTTGTCTTGGGTTTCAAAACCCACTAAAATTTTTTTAACATTTTGATTCAATGTAAATTGCCATATGTGTTCCATTTATTTTTCTACGACAATCATAATCTATATCACATCAGTTACATGAAGCACTAGACTATTCTGGATCACAATCTTTATCAAAGAGTAAAATGAAGCCACACTCAAGACTCAAATCTAGTAGGTTTTCTCTTACCTAGTTCTTTTTTAGCCACTTGTTCCTTCTCTTGCTCTTATTCTTTCTCCTTTAATACATCTTCACTATTTATTTTAACACATCAATGTCCTTCCTCTTTTTGGAAGGCCGAACAGAAATAGAATGAGCAAAATCATCAGGGGTAGCAACAGCATCAATTGTAACAGTCACACAAGATTGTTCCCTAACTGATTCTTTGGACGCATCGATATCAAAATGTCCATCCTCAATGTCTCTTAACTCCATATATCTTTTTTGTTATTTATTTGCAAATAAGAAAGACACCATGTTAGAAAATATATCACAACTAAGAAGGATAACCAATCCAGAAAAATCATATAATTTAAAAAACTTACCTCAAATTCAGTCCAAGTGATACTGACATAACTAAAAGGAGTGTGCAAGATTTTCATTGTTTGGAAATTGTCTCTTGCAATAAATAAGCTCTGTGCAAAAAAGATGCAAATCATTGGCAAATTTTAGTCACATTACCAATACAAAAAGAACGGTTAAGGGTACTAAATATAAAGTTGACTCAGGTTGATACAAATTTAAACAATCTAATTTTGATAGATAACTTGGGTGCAAAAGGTTAATCCTAAAGCTGTTATATGATTACTGGATTTAACCCTAAAGTTCTTTTCTTCTATTTAAAACTTAAGTTTCATCCTTTAGACTGTTTTTAGTCTGATTACTTATGCTTAAAATTCCACTGTCCAATTTTAAATACAGAAAAAGAAAAAGAATTTGTAAACCATGGGTCTAAGCTAAACTAAACAATTTTTGTTGCATATTTCTCATAGGGACTAAATTAGAATTAGTAAACATATCCCTGTACACGGACACAAGACGCAAATTGCTGGTACTTTCGTTTTTTTTTTTTTTCATGTCTTCCATGGGTCCACAGCAAAAGAAAAAGAGTTAGAGTTGGAAAAAGCAAATCCATCTGAATCGGCACTAAAATTTACAGATATAGCACAACACAGCCTCCTTTCTCGTTTGGTGTTCCGTCTTGGAGTGAAGCTTGTGGAGTCATGCAGTATACACAGTGAGGCAGAGTGTTATTTTGTTATGAAATGTACGTTTTGATACAACCACACTGGGGCTAATTAAATAAGTAAATAAATCTTTATAAGTTGTTTAATTGAGAATCAACAAATGAACTAACCTAATCAGTCTTAACATGTTGAAAACCGATTTGGACCAGTGCGAGTTTAGTTTAGTTTAGTTTTTAATCAATTTGAGGCAGTTTAATCCCTTTGATTCGTTATGAATACCCCTATTTAATATATAAGGTTAGATTAAATTGGCCTTTTAGCTTGCCTGCTGGATTCTCAAGGCTTGATTAAGAGCCTTGACCATTTGGGCGTTTGGTTGCTTGTTTTGTAAAAGGATTCTTTTCATAAAGTTTGGTATAATATTTATTATATTTTATAATGATTACTCATTATTATTTTATTTATCATTACTCAATAATATCTATTTTTTAATTTAAATTAAAATAAAAATACAAAAGTCTTTTTCTATCCATAAAATTACTTTTTTTTTTTAATTCTACGTACCAGACAGGTTAATATTTGGTGAAGTAAAATAATTGGAGACAACCCACTCCATTAATTGGAAGTTAAATTTAAAAAAAAAATGGATGGTAATCCACTCTGCACTGTTTGGATGTTAAAATGTTATTAATGGGGAGGACTGGGTTTGAGGAGTGATATTTTCGATATTACCCTTGTGATATTATTATGCTAACTGTTTTAAAAAGAATATACAAGTAGAGAAGGTTAAAAAATGAAATGAAAAAAAAAGGGAGGTAAAAATACTCTTGTCCATCCCAACCCCCCACAATTTGGAGAGGATGAAAATTTGAGGTGTGGGGTGAGCTTGGATATGTTGGGACGGTGTCAACTGACCTCACCCTCTCAACCCATCCTCCCAATAAAGTTTTTAGGTACAAACAATTTTTTTTAAAAAAAAACTGTTATAAACATTATATAATGTGATTTGAATTTTAGATAAAACATAATTATAATTTATTTATTGTATATTATAAACTTGTATATCTTTTTGAGTTAGTTCCAAGGTTCGGGTCATACGACTGACCTATAATCAAATCAAACTTATTTTTTAACCAGCATTCTCCCCTTCCCCACCAAAAAAAAAAAAGTTTTTTTAATTTGATCCTATAATTATCAACCGTTTAAAAATCGTAGCGCGTTTGCCTAATTAACAGCTTTAGTCCTAATGATCACTTGTATTTGAACAAACGAGGACACAATTATCGAGGCCATACAAAAGCCTCCAAACATTAATCTTACAAGAAAACATTAAGGTATTTACATTATATATTCTAGCATTGCATTTTTTGTTTGTTGATTTATAAATAATGGGAATGTGTCTCCGGGGTTTCCTTGATAGGTTCCCTACACCATATTGTTGGTTTATGTAAACCTGCATTGTTTGTTAATATCTGTTAGCAGACGATAAGAATTATCATCATTATTTTATAAATGTCTGCAATGTTCTCTTGTTCAGTTGAGGTAATCCGAACAGTATGACGCTACAATAGAATATATATCAATATACATTGTTTTCACAGACTAAACAACATAAAAATCAGAAAAAAGTATCAAAACCAAACGAAGCAAGTAAAAACCTCCAAGGGGTTGGCCTAGTGGTTAAAGAGTTATCCTCCCTACTACAATTCAAATTGGAGTACGTACTTAACATCAACCGGGGAGGGACTTGGTAAATATGTAAAACTGTTGGACACAGTTTTTAGTTGCGTCCACCTCTAACATGTCCCAATTGAGATATATATAAAAGTCATCCAGTGACCAAATCTCATATTATGCATACGTATCACAAAAAAGGTAAGATAGGGAAGCAGGAAGAGGGAAGCGAAGCATCAAGTATAAAGCACATTAGTACCTAAATAATAACTGCTCCTTATTAGTTGGGGTGACAAACAAATACAACAAAACTTTCTAAGTAAATTCAGTCATGTAATGAGACTATCTGAATCACCAGCCAAAAGAAGGGGGAAAAGAAAAAAGAAAAGAGACAGAAATTATGACCACTACATATCCCACGCATACATTGCAAGGTAAAGGAACATTGTACCATCAAAATTGCTTCCATATTTCATAACAGAGGCTATGAGACGATGCAGCATCACATTTCACTTAATATTACTTTGCACTGCTTGTAGACTCAGGTGGGGGTTTAACAATGCTTAGTTGGCCACTTTCCTTCTTAGCAACACTAGCTGCTTTAAGCCCATTGCAATAACTAATGAACTTGCTCACCTTCTGGTTTAGCCAAAGATGAATGGGGAAAAAAATCAACTTTTTGAAAATTGTAATGTCAACAAATAGGAAGATAAACAGATCTGAAGGGCTTACTAGTTCATAGGCATAATCTCATAGGTAACAGAAGTAGGAGAATAAAAAGCCTGTTGAGAAAAAGAACTTACATGCAGTTATTAAATGTTTATCATAAGGTATTCTAATAAAATTATGATACGTGCATAATTTTCTTTTAAGGAGTCAATAATGTAGTGCTTAGTTATAAAAAATGTCAACATGTTAACCTTTTATCTCAGAACTTAATAGCAAATGCTTAGAAATCTTGACCTAAATCATGTTCTCTAATATGAAATGGGCAGAGAAGGAAATTTAGAAAAATGAATATTGCATTGCATTTCATTTACACATGGTTCTGTGTTTATATAGAGCATAATTACAGTAGATGTTAGCTACATAGTTGAGATGGAATATAACAAATATATTAACTATCTAACTGCTCCTAACAAATTATGTTACTTTCCCTGTTACCCTCTCGCAAGCTGGTGCATGAACATCATGGAGACCCAACTTGAGCAACATAGATTGAAATGGAGAAGGAGCAAGTGGTTTGGTGTAGACATCGGCAAGTTGATCACAAGATCTAATTGGGTAACAATCGAATGATTCCCACTTGAGCCTTCTCACGTACGATGTGGCAGTCGATTTCAATGTGTTTCGTATGCTCATAGAATGTAGGGTTGGCAGCAATCTGTAAAGCAAATTGGTTGTCACAGAATAAAAGAGCAAACTTGGAGTGAGGAATGTGAAGATCATGAAAAAGATATAGGAGCCATTGAAGCTCACATGTAGTTGAAGCTAAAGCACGGTATTCTGCCTCAGAGGAGGATCGAGAAATTGTGGTCTATTTCTTAGAACGCCAGGAAACCAAGGAATGATCAAGATAGATAGCAAATCCAATGATAGAAGGACGAGAGTCAACACACCCAGCCCAATCATTGTCACTAAATCCTTTCAGTTGAAAATTTGATGAGGAAGGAAAGAAAAGACCTTTACCAGGTGATCCTTTAATGTAGCGGAGCACTTTGTGTGCAGCTTGAAGATGTTGAGTAGTAGGAGAGGAAGTAAATTGACTGAGCTGTTGAATAGCAAAGGAAATATCAGGCCTGGTAGTGGTGAGATAAAAGAGACACCCAATGAGTCTTTTATAAGAGATTGCATCATCTAAAAGAGAACCGACATCTTAATGGAGTTTAAGGCCACGATCCATAGGAGTTTTGCTGGTCTTTGAACCTAGAAAACCAACTTCAGAGAGCAAATCAAGAGCAAATTTTCTTTGACATAAGGAAATGCCAGAATGACTACGTGCAACCTCAAGTCCAAGAAAATATTTGAGGGGGCCCAAATCTTTAATTTTAAAAGCATCATCAAGTGAAGACTTGATTCAATTGATTTTAGAAGTGTCATCTCCAACTAGAAGCACATCATCAACATAGACAAAAATAGCTGTGAAAGAACTATCAGTTTTGCGAACAAAAAGTGAGTAATTAGATTTAGACTGAATGTAACCATAGAAAATGAGAGCTTGAGAAAGCTTAGAGTACCACTGCCTACTGGCTTGTTTGAGTCCATACAAAGATTTTTGTAGTTTACAAACTAATAAAGGATTAGGAGAAGAGAAGCCAGGAAGGAGAACCATGTAACCATCCTCATCAAGGTCCCCATGGAGAAAAGCATTGTTGACATCTAGTTGGTGAAGATGCCAACCTTGTGCAGTAGCTAAAGCTAGCAATAAACAGGCAGTGGTCATTATTGCAATAGGAGAAAAGGTATCCAGATAATCAACACCCTCTATTTGTGTATATCCCTTAGCCATAAGCCAAGCCTTAGGTCTCTCAACAGAACCATCAGATCTATATTTCCAACGATACACCCATTTACAACTGATAGGTTGTTTCCCTAGAGGCAAGGGAGTAAGGACCCATGTGTGATTAGCTTCTAATGCCTGTACTTTAGCTTGCATAGCTTTAACCCAAACATCTTGGATAGCAGCTTGCTTATAGGTACGAGGCTCAACAAGAGAAGAAATGGTGTAAAGGAAATGTTTATGAGAAGAAGACAAAGAATCATAAGATAAAACAAAGGAAGAGGATGACAAGTAGACTTACTGTTGGATGAGGGGCAAACTGAGGTGTTGAAGACATACTATTCTTGTAAATAGCTTGGAGGTCGTCTGGTTCTGGTGGACTACCGTAGAGAAAGTGAAGGAGAAGAAAGAGAAGGAGAGGGATGATTAAGAGGAGGGAGAGAAGAGTTGGAACTGGGTAAAGAGAGCAAGAAAGGATCATCAGAAGAAGCGGAGGTAGAAGTAGGAAGAGAAATAATAGGAAAAGAGGAATCAAATGAGGTTTTAGAAGAAAAGAGAAAAATATGCTCATAAAAATTGACATGTCTAAAGAAAAAAAATATTGAGAGTGTGTAAATCTAGAAGGATTTAACATTTAGTGGCATTGGGGTAACCAAGAAAACAACATTTGTGGACCCGATAGTCAAATTTGGTACGATTATGAGAAGATGTAGAAGCAAAGCAAAGAGAACCAAAGACTTTAAGGTCTTGAAGGGTAGGTAAAGTGTTGTACAAAAGTTGAAAGGAAGTATGATGGTCAATGACAGGGGATGGGAGCCTATTAATAATAAAAGTAGCATGAGAGAGAGCAAAAGACTAGTAGGCTTTAGGGAGATTGGCTTGAAAAGGTAAGGCTCTGGTAATATTGAGTAAGTGTTGATATTTACGTTCTACAATGCCATTTTGTTGAGGGGTTTCAATACAAGAAGTTCGGTGAATGATGCCTTTAGAAGAAAAGAAAGAGGCTATAGAAAACTCTGGACCATTGTCAGACCATAATACTTGAATTTGTGAATTGTATTGAGTTTCTATAAGGGAAATGAAATCAAGTAAATGCTGGCGTGTTTCAGATTTGGCAGACATTAAGTAAGTCCAAGTGTATCTAGTAAAATCATCAACAATAGTGAGAAAATATTTAAAACCAGTAACCAAATGAGAGTTAAAGGGACCCCAGATATCAACATGGATAAGTTGAAAAGCTTTATTAGATTTGGAAATGCTTACAGGGAAAGTAAATTTTCTTTGCTTTGCAAAATGACAAGTATCACAGGGGGGAAAGGGTAGTACAAGAAATATAAGGAAATTACTTGTGAAGTGTCTGTAAAGTAGAATAAGAAAGGTGGCCTAACTTATAGTGCCATAGGTTACAAGAATTGAAGTCATGCAAAGAAACAGAAGCTGAAATAGAGGCAGCTAAACGAGAACCAGAAACTTCTTAGCGAAGTAAGTAAAGACCATGAAGCACCTTAGCTATACCAATCATCCTCCATGGAGTCATTGCCTGAAAGTAACAAAAGGTATGACGAAAAATTAGACAACAATCAAGATGAAGAGTGAGTTTGGAAACAGAAATGAGATTGCACTTGCATTTAGGGATAAAGAAAACATTATGAAGAACAAGATCAACAAATATATGCACAGTGCCACAAATGGTAGTGATAACATACGAGCCATTTGGAAGGTTAATCTTGATAGGTGAAATAAAATGATATGAAGAGAAAAGAGACAACTCAAAATAAATATGGTCAGTAGCACCAGTATCAACAATCCAATAATAGCACTGACCTGGAGTAGATGAATTAGAAGGATTATAAACAAGAAGAGAGGATGAGACATGATTTAAGGAATGAGAAAAGGGAGGAGGAGCCGATTGTACCAAGCTGAGTGGTTTTTGATATTCTTCAGGAGTAAAGTTATACTGTTGTTGAAGCATAGACGAAAGAGAGGGCAAAAGACCTTGTGATGTAAGCTCAGTCTTAGAGGATCCATCATCAGCAGCAACATGATGAATAGATGGATTCTGATTTCGAAACTTGAAGCCTAAAGGATATCTATGCTTTTTGTAACAAGTGTCGATGGTGTGTCGTGGTTTACCATAGTAAGTACAAACTTTATTTTGAGACTGACGTTTAGAGGATTGAGGATATAGAGTAGGTCCTTTGGCTACCACGAATGCCTTGTGATCAATGGCGGTGTTCTAATCTCGTTCTTGTTGTACAATAAGATTGAAGACTTTGTTAATTGGGGAAAAAGGTTGCATGAGCATGATCTGAGACTTGGCAGTGGCAAATCGATCATTGAGCCCTTTGAGGAATCAAATCACATAGTCTTGATCTTGGTAAGATCATGAACAATTATTAGCTTCACAAGAACAAGCCAAAGTGCATGTACAAGATTTAATCAGACGAAGATTAGAAAGTTCTTCCCAAAGAACCTTCAGCCATGTAAAATACTCACTAACAGTGAGATCTCCTTACGTGATGGTATAATTTCTTCTTGAATCTCTGCAATTCGAAATGCATCTCCTTGGGAAAAATGATCACGAAGATTGATCCAAATGTCCCGTGCACAATCGATCCACATGATACTTTAAGCGATGGTTGGAGGAATCGAACAAGTGATCCATGCTTGGACCATCATATCACATCACTCCCAAGCAGAATAGAGGGGATTCGTCGAAACTGGTGTCGGTAAGGAACCATCAACAAACTTTACCTTGTTCTTTGACAAAAGAGCCATTCGCATAGCTCGGGCCCATGAGTGGTAATTAGATCTAGTGAGTAGTGGCGTTACAAGGACTAGTGCAGGGTTTTCATTGGGATGAAGATAGTATGGGCTTATAGGGTTGAGCGCAGGATCAGAAAAAATGGACAATGAGGGATTGTCGATGGGATGTTCAGAGTTGGAAGTACCCATGGAGAAGAAGAAAGACGGGCAAGAACGAGAGGCTTAAAGTGAGAGAGAGAAAAAACACAAAAAAACAAAAAAGACATGGAGATGAAAAGTAAAAAGGAGAGGCAGTGAAAAGTGATCAGCTCTGATACCATAATATGAAATGGGCAGAGAAGGAAATTTAGAAAAATGAATATTGCATTGCATTTCATTTACACATGGTTCTATGTTTATATAGAGCATAATTACAATAGATGCCAGTTACATAGTTGACCTGGAATATAACAAATATATTAACTATCTAACTGCTCCTAACAAATTATGTTACTTTCCCTATTATTCTCCATTCATGTAAATAGTCAAGCATAACCTATATACTTGGATACATCTTCGCAGACTGGGGTGCTAAAATTTTCCAGATAAAAACAATGATTAATTTTAAGTTGCATCAATTAATCTAGACACTCACAAAACTAAACCAAAAACTTCACTTTCCCGGTGGTATGAAAGCATCTCTTCCAACCCAACTGCTTCTATTTTCACTTCACCCAAACCCAGTCTAACACGGAAAAAGGAAAAGTCCTTATAGCCCTTGATAACTTATAAGCTCTCTCAGCCAATAAGTTGACAATTTGACATAATTGGTAGGACCGAACTGGCTTGATAAAAGGCTCTTCAGTTCGATTCCTACGTGTGATCCTTTGTTATTAGGCATCTACTAATTGCAATTCGCCCTTCTTTACTGGAACAACCTATCTAATCCTAATTTTTTTTCCATAAAAAGAAAAAAATTATAAGCTCTCTCATAAAGCAAACCTGGAAGAGTGTTAACATGGTAACACTTACTAGAATGAAGCAAACAAAAATAGGACTTTTCTATAAAAAAAATACATTCGGGCATTACTAATTTCAAAGTCCCCTGAAAACAAATGCCTTCCAGAAAATTTCAACAATTATTAGAACCCAATAAAAAAAGAAAGATTTGTCCTGTGAAGAACTTCAACTTGCTCTTTATCATCCCCATAATCTCAAACAGAAACCCAGCATGAATTTTGATTAAAAAATTGCTCTAGAAAGGTAATTCAAACTGTAAACCTAAGTGGATGCATCTAATTGGCATGCCAAACAATGAAAAAGGAATAAATAAGTGAAAAGTGGGAGAGCAAGAAATAAAGGAGCATACACTATCAGTATCCATATCCTTAGTAACCTTGGATGGCTTCACGTATTTCTTTCCTGCGAAAACCGTAATAGAGGACTGAAAGGAAAAGGTTTTAGGACCTTCGCGAGTTTGTGGTACTTTTCCGCGACGAGTGGGAGGAATTGATTTCTTCTTCTTTTGCTCGGCATGCTTTAAACCAGGCTAGAAAAAAGGTCTATGGCTCGGTCTCAAATTGCGTCAGGTAGGTAGTTAGGCTTGACTAAGTTTGTATTGTTTTTTTTTTTAACTTTCAAAGCTTATGTCGTCATCATTGTTTGATATTTTGAATATATACCTATTTATTTTGATATGTTTTTGTGAGATTTGCATAATGAAAATTATATGGGTCCAAAAGAAGAAATAAAAAATATAAAGGATGAAATTTCACAAGATTATAATTTGGAGCTTCGTAGTCATTGGGATGATTCTTTTTTCTTTTGATAAATTTTTAAGACAGACATAATGCAAATGCTAAAGGTAATTTGGCCAAATTATTTTTTTCTAAAAATGCACATTTATTATCTAAACTTTGAATATTTTTTTGTTTAAACTTTAAAAATATACGTTTTTCATCTTGTTTTTTCCTGACTAAATGTAGCAATTATAGTTCAAAGGAACTTAACAAAGGCCTTAACTTCCTGATTATTTATAATTTATAAAATGTGTTTAAAATTTTTTAAATATATTACAATATAACCTATAAAAAAATTTTATTTTCATTTAGGTCCCTATTTTTTTAAATATTATATATATACCAAGCCAACCACTTGCCATGTCCTTTTTTTTTATTGGCACCCAACTAGATTTGGTCCAACAGTACTAAGTTAATGTACAATCTTAATATGAATTTTTTAGTATGCCCTTAAAAATAGTTATATCATTGTATTCAAGACGTGTCAAAATATGGTGACTAAATGTTAACTTGAAATAATAAGGTTAAAAAATAAATACAACAAATTATTTCATAATGGTATCAAATTAACATATTTTGAAATGTAATCACCCTATGTCTTCCTCCTAGTGTGCCATATAGTTATTACATTGATTCAACCACTTTTGATGATGCACAAGAGAACTCTCTCTCTCTCTCTCTCTCTCTCTCTCTATATATATATATACATTCTTCCTCCATCTTTCTATTTTAGAAATATATACAATTTTTTTTTTAAATTTTAAGTGGTGGCTAGAAATACTCAAAGAAAGTTTTTTTTAAAAAATATAACTTATTAAAAATATTTTTTTAATTTTAGTTCCTTGTTATTTATTTATTATTAAAAACTATAAATTTACTTTGTTTTTAATTTAAATAAGTGACTATTTTATATTAGTTAAATATATATTTAATATTTTTATATTATATAAATAATAAATATAAAAGTGTTTCAATTAAAGTAAATGTAATTGCAATTCATTTTTTATTATAAGAGATGTCAGCATAACATTTTTTTATTTTAAGAGAAAAAAGTGTAATTTTTCAAAATAGAAAAGAATGTCATGAAATTTACACATCTTCAAAAACAAGGATAATAATTAACCCTAATTGCTTTCTCAAGGAAATAATTTAGTTCTCCTACTTTAAATTTGTTCGTTTAATTTCATTTTTTTGGTCCTTTATTATAACCTGACAAAATTGAAATACTACCTTATCTAACTATTATTTTTAATTTTCGAAAATAATGTACAAGTTTTAATCATCAATCACGTGAGAAGATTTTATATCTCCTACTAACATACAACCAGTCTGAATTAAATAAAATAATACAAGATAGATCATCAATCATCCTGAATTCCAGCATAAGTAATACACGCGTCGCCTAAACTGCAACTTTACTAGACAGTTTTTGGTAGACATTAATCATATGCTATACATAATTCAGGAGCACCATTACAGGTTAAGATTTTTTATTGTTGACTTTTAACTCCTTTATGAGAAGAGTCCATGAATAATGTAATAAGCTAAAACTACACTAGAGAAATAAATATTCATGGATGAGTAGTGCCTACCACATTATTGAAAGTGCTGTCTACCTAAAAAAAAAAAATCCGCCATGACAAAGCAAGGATAGCATCACATTGCTCGTTGCTAGGAAGCCACTATTGCCTATTCCCTTATATTCTGCACATTGATCCAATATGCATAATCACTCGCCTGTTAAATACACATTAATGACTAGTCAGAACTGAATAGGAGAAAATGCAACAGACTTAGGAAATGTTTGAGACATAAATCTTACACAGTTTAAACAAGAAAGTGCTGCCAGTTTAACAACTAAGCATATTCAACTTAAACCAATCATCCTCGTCTTGATGACGTAAAATGTGTTCTAACATTTGTCGAACAATTCCTCTAAGTTCTTCGTACATGACCAAACAAGAAAAGACAAACCACTTTCTGTTTTATACCCGGTTCAAAAAAGGTTGCATTGCAACCCAACCTGCCTTTTCAGATGAGTTAAGTGAACCAACCCACCAGATTAAGCTCACTTTGACAGCTCTGGAAAAAGGCATCCCCTTAATTCAGTTCAAACCACTTTCTGTTTTATTCCCGGTTCAAAACAAGTTGCATATCTTGCAACCCAACCTGCCATTTCAGATGAGTTAAGTGAGCCAAACCACCAGGTTGAGCTCACTTTGACAACTCTGGAAAGAGACATACCCTTAATTCAGTTGAGTGAGAAAATACTGATGAAATCTACTAAAGCTTAGTAGCAATTATGTAGATACACAAGATTCGTCAGTAAAGCCTTAGGGGCTACCATCCCAGTCTACCACTTCCCAATTATAATTAGAACTTTCTGCACAGTAAAAAGGCCAGATATCCTTCATAATTTAAATGTAAAATATTAGTTTTTGCCAAATGCGAGCAACAGTTACAAAAGGTTACTTTCAGCAAGCTTTCAAGAAAATTTAAACAGAGGGCTAATATTCTTAGGCAACCTTGGAACCAAAGTTGGCCTGGGTTGGTAGGTTGTGCAGATGAGCATGAAACAAGTAGTTATTAAAAAAAAAAGGACAGCCTGGTGCACAAAGCTCCTGCCTTGCCTAGGGTCCTGGGAAGGGGTGGACCCACAAGGGCCTATTGTACATAGCCTTATCTTGCATTCGTAAAAGGTTGTTTCCTCACCTCGAACCCATAACTTCAAGTCATACGGCGACAACCTTACCGTTGCACCAAAACTTCCCTTCATAATACAAGTAGTTATGTTTGAAGATAATTGTTCAGCTATCCTAGTATGTAGAATTATAAAATATTGGCCTAAACTCAGCAATGCCCAAGAAATTGTGACGTCAATGGACCGCACTGCATAGAAAATTCCAGGGCTTATGTTTGTCTAGTTATTCTGGTCTAAAACGAATGGTATTGGTCTTAATACCAGAGAACTTCCGATGTGTATTCAATAGGGACTTGGGGGTTATGATGCACATGTTCCTGCTTAACATACATGCAGTTAAAAGCTAGAATCACGCCAGAGCTCTCTCAAGCTTAGTTATGTCTGCATTTGTTTAACAGGGCACATGCAACAAACCCCTTATCCCATGTGCTAGTAGGCCAATGAAAATTGAGCAAATCCCTATGTGCAGTATAGCATATTTACCTTGAATTAGGTCAAAACTGCCAATGTTTCATTTACACATGTAGAACAAGCAATGTCACCAACAATAAACAATCGAGAGAGTAGTAGTCTAGCTGCAAAGTGCGAAATGTGAATAGCATGACAGGGACTAATCCCTAAATTAAGTCACGTATAGAACTAACTTAGAGCATATTGCAACTTAAAAGAAAATGTGTCTAGTCATTGATTTAAGAAGTACTTGGAGACGGTATTGATGTGGGAGATTTTAGGCAATGGACCTAACTTATTAGACTGGGTCAACTGTGCCACTAGGATGGAGTACCCAATACGCCCCTGGAACACCATAGCATCCAAGCATCCAACCACACTTAATGACCACCCTGGGACAACCACATAGAGCCACGTATCACAAGAACCCCACATCAGTGGAATGCCATGTTCATCCCTGTGCTGGACAGAGCCAACCAGCAGGGGCCACATGGCCACCACCAATAACAGCCTAACCGAGCAAAATCCTATTTTGCCCTCAGCCCTTCCATAAATAGCTCTGTAACCTTTCAAGAACAGTTTATGCTTCCAATATTTTGAATATCTCTTGAATACTATCTGACTTGAACATTGGAGTGTTTACAGGGAGCCTTCATGCTGCTTGACCAACCACTGTGAACAGCTCAGCAACATCTCAACACCTACATGTGGACCTCATGTCAGAAGACTAATCTCCAGGTATATACCAACACATAAACCCCATATGCAACATAGGGTGATAATAATCATGCATCCTCAGCTTCAGCACACAAAATTTATAAACTGTGGATTGATTAAATGCAGTTCAATGCATTTATTACACTTGAAACAACTTGAAAGTTATGGATATCAGTCACGCCACCAATGTATATATTTATATGCATAAAGTACAAACTTAGCACGTGAAAAGAACTTGGATTTACAACCTGATTTTACGACACACTATGAAGTCTATTAAATTTAAAAGATATTCCAGCAGCAGTTTTCTATTGAAACCTATAAATGAAGATGAAAAATGAGACAAAATCAAACAGACATAATTAAATGAATGGGAAGAGTATAATTAGTAAAAGGTTATAGTACTATGGAAGATGTCTTCAACATCAGTCCAGACGCTACTGCTGGGAAAGGCACCTCAATAAAGATCATGGTAGTATTATTTGGAAACCTGTTTGCCTGATATGGTAGTGTTCAAGAAAGACAAAAGCGTCCCTCTGAAGGAGTAAAGGTTTTAATTTAACAAATAGGATATAACATCTTATTTAAATTTTTCACTCAATTTGATGAGTGTCTAAACTTTCTTCCTTCTATTATTACTATATCTATATTTTCCATTTTTCAGAATTTTTTTTTTGGCAAGATTTTTTTGGGTATTAGTTAATCAGGCTTTTCAAGGCATTTGATCAAATACTATACATATAAGTACGCAATTTAATCAGTTTTAAATTAGTATGCCTAGGACAACATGGCAGAGCAGTGGTTCATCTCTTAAAGGAATGAGAAGCTTCCTCATATTCATCCAGTAACCGCTATTAACCTTACATAACTGTCAACACAATGAAATAGCAATAGTATCACTTCTCTTTTTTCCTTTTTTCTTTCATTGATAAGTAAAACATAAAGCAAAAGAAAGGAAGAAAGAAGGTAATAGCATAAATGCAGAGCTTCAGTACTACTTTAAAAAAAAAAAGTATGGAAAAGGTAAAAACTTTGTCAACATAAACATTTACTTTTGATTACAAAACTGTAGCAATATGCAAAATGTGACATTTCCTTTTACTGGACCAAGAGTAAGTTCTGAACTAGCAGAAAGATTTTGGTAGATAAATCATAGAAAGACGGTAGAAGCTAAAAGAACTATCATAAAATAAAAGGTATTGAATTACCAGAGATATCCAGTCCCAATTGCAAACAGTTCTGTCTCAATTATTCTGCTTATCAAACAGAGACTGAGATGCAATTTTGAGAAAATGGCTGTTCCAATGTCCTTCAACAATCAGATGAATACTTAAAGTATTTGCTTCCAATCTCCATTGAAAATGGTTACAAACATAAAAACTGATTTTACCAATAATCTTTGCAAGAACATAGACCCTTGTTAAATCTGTGAAACCGTGCTCTATCCCGCACAATAATCTCCCTATTATAAATCTTTGATATAATTTTGATCACAGCATGACAGTCCACACATATTCTAAGGTTTTTTATAACTTGAATCGGGGTCCCATCAATTGTACTAATTAAACCAAATGCCACTGCCAACTTCTCACTGTGATAATTCAAAACATTCTCCTTGTCCTCCTCCCCTATATCATGCAACACAAGATTAGTCTCAGCTATATATCCATAGTCTTTAATCCTGAACTTAATCTCATCCAGCTTTGCATAAATCTCTTGGGAGTTCAGGTGACTCTGATCACCATTTACAAACTTGTGTAACTTACCTTCTACTTCCATGTAACTAAATCCTGGCACTTTCTTCACATCTCTGTTTTTCATGGCCTCCCTCACCCTCCCTACATCATCCCATCTCTTCTGAGCTGCATAAATATTTGATAACAACACATAATCCCCACAACTGATAGATCCCATCTCCACCAGCTTCTTTGACGCCATCTCTGCCATTTCCACGTTCCCATAAGTCTTGCTGGCCCCAAGCAAAGTCTGCCAAAGTACTTCATCAGGGAACATAGGCATAGAGTGTATAATATCACAAGCTTCTTTGAGCCTTCCCGCTCGACCCAACAAATCAACCACAGTCCCATAGTGCTTAACATTGGGTTTCACCCCAGACCCCATCATCGAATCAAACAAGCTAACACCCTCTTCCACCAAGCCAGCATGGTTGCATGCACATAATGCAGAAAGATATGATACTGCATCTGGATTCACTCCATCTAGAGCCATTTGATCCAAAAGATCCAATGCCTTATATCCATCACCATTCATTGCTAATGCCATGATCATTGTATTCCATGTAATGATATTTTTCCTACAACTCATGTTATTGAAGACCGAATATGCTCTATCTACAAACCCACATTTTGCATACATATCAATAACTGCATTACAAACAATCACATTCATGTCTAGCTTCTCATTCACTATATACCTGTGAATATTTTCACCTTGTTTTAAAGCACCCAATTGTGAACAAGCGGAGAGTGCACCAAGAACAGTGACCTCATTGGGCTTCCAGCCCTCCTCCTTCATTCTGTTAAACAAAGCCATAGCTTCATTGGGTCGACTCCCCTGTGCCAACCCAGAAATCAATGCGTTCCATGATGCAATATCACGCATACACATTTCATCAAACACCTTCTGTGCACCATCGAGATCACCAGTTTTAGCGTACACATCAAGCAAAGTGGTCTGCAGCAAAACATCAACATCGAACCCAAAACGCACAATCTGAGAATGTATCTGCGAGGCTTCATAGAGAGCTAAAGCACGCGCGCACGCCTTCAGGACAAACGAGCATGTTAGAGCATCCACCTTTTGGCACCTGCGCGACATGGTGCGGTACCATGAGATGGCTTGTGTGGGCTGGGAGCTCTTGGCGAGACCTCGAACAATGGCGTTCCAATCATTGGTGGAAGGTGTTTGGATTTGCCGGAAAATTTCGCGTGCGAAAGAAAGGTTGCCGGCGGGAGAAACGGCGCAAAGCTCGAGGAGCTTGGTGCGGGAAGGGTGGAATTGGAATTGGCCGGTGGTAACAAGATGAGCTTGGAGTTGCTTGATGTGAAAGAGAGAAGCGCATTTCTGTAACAAACAGTCCAAGTGGTAGGCCATTCCATGGGATGGACGAAGCGGGAAGATCAAACAAATTTAACTGCATAGTTTCCCGAGTGGCCGAAATGCCGTCCTGTCTCCATTATTGGATTAAATTTAAATTCGAAATATTTAATATTTAATGTTAGATATCATATTTAAAAGGAAAAATTATACTTTTTGGCCCTAGAATTTTATTTAATTTTTAATTTAATCTTCATAATTTAAAATTTTTATTAATATTCTATTATATTTTGTTGATGTATCTAAACATATATCATTTTAATACCTTTAATATATATGTATGATTTATCTTATAAAAAAATAAAAGTATAAATAATAAAATAAAATTAACTCACATATATAATAAAATATTAACGAAAATATAATGTTAAAAAATAAATTTAAAATTTAAATTGTAAGGACTTAATTACAAGTTTTTAAAATATACAAATTGAATTGAAAATTGAGCAGAATTATAAAAATTAAAAGTATAAGTTTTCCTATTTGAAATATGCTGACAAAAAATTGCCTTCGAGAGATTTTGGAAAAAATGATAAAATTATAATATTTGATGTGACAATTACGTGATATGTAATATGTGACAATTAGTTTTAATTGATATATAATATTAGCACCTTTTATAATAGTTTAGGAGGTAACTGGTTATGTTTTAAAATTTGAGTGTCAAAATTGTAATTAAATTGTAATTTTTAAAAAATTATATATAGTTTTCTAATACATAAATAAATATTACAATCTTGTCATATCATAATATTAAAGGGGGCTAAGTTCCAACTCACCTCAACTTTCATGACTTCTCTTTCTTTCTACTCTCCTATTATCCTTTAGATGCACAGGATGTATACATTTAGATACATTAATTTTATTTTATAATTTTACATCAAAATTTTTAAATTTATTAAATTTTAAAAATATTTGATTATATATATATATTTACAACTATTAATTATTATGTTAAATTTGGTGATTCCAATTATATAACTTTTAGAATGTAAAATATTAAGGGTGAATATAAACTTGACAATCACATACTAAACTAGGATGCCTTACCCGAGCTTGTCAAGCTTGATCAAAACTTATTTATATTTTTTTTATTTTGAATATTTAAATACTCATATTTTTATAATTATTTAATCATTTTTGGTATATGATAATTCATTTTGATATATCTTTACGAGATTTATGTAATAAAAATTAAAAAAAAGTTGAGTTCCAAAGAAAAATTTAAAAAACACACACACACACACACACACACAAACATATAGGATTAAGCTTCAAAATATTATAACTCAAAACCTAATAGTTTGTTTGAAGTGGCTTCTTTTTTTATTTTTAGTAATTTTTCAAGACAAAGGTAATGCAAATGTTGAAAGGTGATTTACTTACTTTTTTTTTTCAACAATACATATTTTTCAATCTTAATTTTGAGAAATTTGTTTTTAATTCAAAAAATGCATGTTTTTCATCTCATCCTCCTTCACAATTACACTCTAAATATCACTAACAAAGGCCTCGACCCTCTTGGCTTCTTATAATGTACAAAATGCATTTATAATTTTTTGCCAAAATAACAAATAGCTTTTAAAAAAATTAAAGTTTTATTTAAATTCTCGTAAAATTACATATTGGCCCTTTAAAAAAGTCAACTTTTTTATATAAGTCCTATTATTATTATTATTATTATTATTATTATTGTTATTATTCATGACCCCATTTGCCGCTTTCTTTTTTTTTTTTGATTGGCCTGGTCCAACCTTATTTGGCTAAATTGCATTAGGCATACTAAGCTAGCATGGCCTATGCACTCCTATAAAATATCAATGTACCAGTGGCTAATTAGAATGACAATTTTGACTTGTCCTGGCTCTGAGGCCCAATTTGGGTTAGGTAAATTAATTTTTATATATTGATAAATATAAATATATGCTAGATTAAAAATTATGGTCATCATAGCTTTTATAAAAAAAATGTCTTAAAAATACCTTAGAAAAAAACAGTGATAATTTCATTTTTTGGGGGAAAAAAATAAAAATGTTTGGTTATTAATTAAAAAAATTAGTATCATAGAGGTTATAAATATTATTATCATTTTTTTTTCTTTTAATAGTTCTAAAACTCATGCCAATAAATTTATTGTGGCATCAACCAGCAATTGCATTACATTTATTTACTATAATTTTTTTAATAAAAAAGGTTAAAATCTAAAAAGAAATCAAAATTATAAAAATTCTTAATCATTTAATATTCTAACTCAAAAAAAAATTATATTCTTGATTTTTATAATTTCATTTAATTTTTAATTTAGTCTTTGTAGTTTAAACATTTGTAACTAGATTCTTATAATTTAAATAATTTTTATTTTAATTCTAATCGTTATATTTTTGTCAATATTTTATTATTTATGCAAGTTAATTTAATTTTATTAATTTTATTTTTATTTCTTTTATTAGCATAAATTATATATATTTAGGACATGAAAATGATATAGAATTAGTTATACTAATAAAATTTAATTATAAATTTTTAAATTATAAAAAGTAAAATTAAAAAATAAATAAAATTATATGAATTAAAACTATACTTTTCTCCCCCCAAAAAAAAAATTTAAACACCGGCGCACGGGTTTCTGAATGGCTATTCGCAAAAAGCCAAACCCCTAAGCAACCTCCCTCTCTCTCTCTCCCCGCATTCGTCCACGTAGAACGGCGGAAGCAGCATCCTCAATAGCGCAACTTGAGTGCCGCACCAAGCAGAAGCAGCCTCCCTCAGTAGGTAAAGTCGAGTTCGCCACCTGAAGCAATTCCACCTTCTGCAGACGAACAGGTAATTTCTGCTACCCGAAGTAGTGTTCGCCTCCCTTCTGTCTCATGCTTTCCTGTTTTTGTTTGGATTCAAAGAAATTCCTATATGAAATTTGTTCTATTTTTCTTTATCCTCTTCTCGGCCAGAGGTGTTTAGCAGCAAATCGTCCCCTTAGTTCCACCATTTTAATGTTGTTTCAGCTGGCTTCTTGTGTTTTATTTCCTCATGCTTTTGCAGCTCCATTAAACGTTTGAGCTTCAAATTATGGTTTCCCTCTTCTTTCTTTTTTTTTTTTTTTAATTCAGCGTGAGAATGCAATTGTGAGGTTTCTTTTTGTTGGCCGCCGGATGGATTGTAATAATTGAAACCTTTAATTACGTGAAATTGGTTTTGAAATCAAGTGCTGGGTGCTTGAACATGATGTAGATTCTCTGGGTCGGGCTCCTGCACTATGAACCACCCCTCGCTATCTGACTCTGGAATTCTAATGTTTGTTTTTCTTTTAATCTTTATGAGTCTCTGTTTATATGATTCTTTGTGATCGGGATCCTTAGAGTGGAAAACTCTATTTGCAATGTAGGCTGGACCGCCCAAAACAAAAAACCAGAAAAAAGAAAAAACTTGTGATGAATTTATGATTCTGAAGATGCAAAAATATGAACTTTATTCGCCTGAATATTTTGGTTTCAACCAGGAAGTTGAGCTTAAATGCTCTCTCAACATATACTTGCTAAGGGTTTTTAGCCTGAACTCTGCTGAGTGGTGATATGTTTTGAAGTCTGAAGTTTGCTGTTTGCCCAATCAGGTGCTTACCGTGAAGCTGGTATTTTATCATGCAAATAGCCTTATTCATAGCTGGTAAATTTAGTTTAATGCTGGGTAACATAGTGATTGCTTTGACAGCCAGTTGCTCTGTTAATATTAGTTGTTCTTATTCACAACCTTAAACCATGCTTATATTAACATTATTTGATTCCTTGTTAAATGAAGTGATCTGAGTTAATGCTGGTCTTAGTTCTAACTAATGACATGAAAATTTTCCAAAGAGTATATTTGTCCTTTGGGGGAAGCCGGCCCAAAAATTAGAGAGATTATTTGGGACCAGCCCAATGATCAGGTCTACTTCGCACAACGTAGCTCTGCCTCTGAGCAGTGATACTTCACCATTTTTAGAGGCTGCAATTCCTTATTCTTCTTTTAGAGTTGTGATTGTTTCGTTTTGTTTTGTTTTCATGGTATTTCTGTTTTTAGTGCAGAAAGCATGGCAGAGGAGGAGCCCAAACCCTTGAATTATATCCGAGAGATTATCTTGAAGAAACGAAAAAGCACCGAAGCATTGGCTTTGAGGAAAAGGGAGCTACTTGAGTGAAAGAAGTTCCAAACCAAGAACAGCGAGGACTATATCAAAAAGCCCGAGGATTTCATCATTGAGTATTGCAACAAGGTATCTCTCTCTCTCTCTCTCTCTCTCTATATATATATATATATATCTATGTCTTTTTTGGGTTATTACCACAATTTGTAATGATTTTGTGCTTGTTGTTGCTCTATGATTTTTTCTGTATTCATTCAAAGGAATCCTTGTTTTAACTGTGGTGAGGTGTAGGAATTTAGTAAGTTAGAAATGTTCCTGCTTTCATGTATTGACATGTTGAATTTTGCAATGGATTTTCTACTTATTTCCTATATTATGAAGGGCCTTAGTTTCCTTCTAGTGATATTGATATCTATGATCTTTATTCTGGGTGGTGTATTGATTGCATTGGATCATTGGAAAGCTCTGCCCCATTATTAGATGTAGTATTGCATGTTAACTTATATGTGAGTTTCAGTTTGCAAGAAGAAATGCTCCATGGATCTTTTTGTAGTCTGCAGTTCTTAACATTTTGTCTAAGCTACTATCAAATGCATTTTGATGAGTAAGTTTTATGATTGTTATCATCTATGTTTCTTTATCTAGGAGCTCGACCTTATTAGACTGAAATGACGGATCAAGAGGAAACAGCCAGCGCTGTTGATGCCAAAATCAAAGTTTTTAATAATTATTCGAATACAGGGGTATGTTACTGATGCTTTGAGAATATGATCTTCTCTTTGTATCATCTTCCACTGATCTTGACTATAACCTCACTTTCACTAAGTTCTTGCATATGAAAAGTTGTATACTTGTAACCTCTATTGTTTGTTAATGATCTTGACCATAATCTTACTATTGTAGAGTTATCGCATATGAAAAATTGTGACCACTCTCCCGTTTCTTTCTTTTCAGAAAAAAATGAAATGCATCCAAAAACCCGAAAGGTCTAATACGGCTTGAAATTGAGAAGAATATTCAGTGCTGTCTTTGTGAAGGCAAGTGAGGGAATTATGGCGAAGCTGCAGAGGGTGGAACCATATGTCACCTATGGGTAAGGGATGAGTTTTCTTTGCTTTATATTTGTTAGAGGAGGCATTTTTAAACTTCCATATATTTGCAAGTTATAATGATATGGTATGACTTGAGAATGGAGAATTATGGTTAGGGAAAGAAGCGGTTGAGTTGAATATAAAATGGCTTTTGCAATGATATTGATCATTTCAAGGATGCTATTGCTGTTTGCTAGGGTACCACATGTTATCCATATCGCTGCATAATTAGTATTTATGATCAACTGCAATGCTGCCTTTCCCAACCCAAAATCCCAGTCACATTATTTTAACCAGGACACTTCAATATTTCTTTATGGGAAGTTTAAACTCTATTGCTTTCTATCCATGGATTGAAAATTGTCATGAACATATGATTTTCAATTTCTGGATTTTCAAATTTAGAGTAGGTGTCTGCAACTTATGTAGGATAGCCTGATGTTGCTATTTGATTGTATCTTTAATTTCCTTTATTGCTTTCAGAAAAAATATCATTTGTGAAGAGTTATCCATAATTATGTGAATATTTGCTTCTTTTGAAGTTATCCTAATCTCAAAAGCATAAAGGAACTGATCTACAAGAAGGGACCTGCAAAAATAGAGAATCAGAAACTTCCCTTGATGGACAATAACATTATTGAACAGGTAAGACATGTCTTGCTGATTCCTAGGCCTGTTTGCCTGTAATGTCCCCTTTTATAATCACTCTAATTTTTTCGGAATTCGTCTCGCAGGAATTAGGGAAGTATGGAATTGTGTGCATAGAAGACATGGTCCATGAAATTGTTAATGTTGGCCCACACTTTAAAGAAGTTGCCAATTTTTTGTGGCCCTTTGAACTCAACAAACCCGCCGAAGGTGGCAAGTATTTCAATTTCCAAGATTTTGCTGATTTTAGTAATGAATGAGGATCTTCTGAAATGAAGAAGATCCTAGAGTGGTGGAGTGAAGGCAAGGAAAGGCGTTTTTCTTTTTTTGGTTTTGTTGGTTGGGGGGGAAAGAGGGGAAGGGTTTTGAGTAAAATAAATAGATAAGATAAATCTCTTCTCACCGTACTTACTTATTACTGCCACATATATTCTAACTGGTAGAATGATTTGCTCTTAGACCTGTTCAAACTCTTGGACAGGGAAGGACTACTATTGTCATAAATGATAGGCCTTTCGCCTTGATGCCTGGTAGTTCAGGCTTCGTTTGTACATACACAATTTTTTTTTTTGATAAAAATGGAAAGAAAATAATAGATGGAATGCAATTGATAAGATCGAAAAAGTAATGATAAGAAAGGAGAAAAGAATTTTTTTTTTCTTTTTTATATTTAATGATGAAATGAAAACTAAGTAATGATAAATGATCAAAATATTTTTAGATTAAAAAATAATATAAAAATATTTTTATATATAATTATAATTAATTGATTATTTTTATATAATTATTGATATTTATAAATTATCATTTTAATATAATAAAAATAATTATTTATTTTAATATTTTGCATATACTATCTACAACAACAACAACAAAGCTTTTTTCGACTAGGTGGGATCGGTTACATAGATCAATCGACGCCATAAACACCTATCGTAAATTATATTTTTAGACAAACTATTTAAATCTAAATCTCTCTTAATAATTTTTCTTATAATTTTTCTTGGTCTTTCTCTACTTCTAATTATTGGATTATTTTTTATCTCATCTACTCTCCTAATTGAGGTTTTTATAGGTCTCTTCTCAACATGACCAAACTATCTAAGTCTTGATTCTACAATCTTTTTCACAATAGATGCGACTTCCACTTTCTCTTTAATACATTTATTTCTAATCCGATCTCATCTAATGTGTCCACTCATCCAATGTAACATTCTTATCTCTGCAATATTAAACTTATTTTCTTGTTGACTTTTTATTGACTAACACTCAATTCCATACAACATTGCAGGTCTTCTAATTGTGCGGTAGAATTTACCCTTTAGTTTGAGTGGTACTCTTTTATCACAAATAACACCCAATGCATTCCTCCATTTCATCCACCCGCCTTGAATTTTATATTTTACGTCTTCTTCTATTTTTCTGTTATGTTGTATGATGGATCCAAAATATTTAAATCGTGTGACTTGTAGTATAATATGTTCTTCAATTTTTACTTCTGCACTATAAGTGGTGTGTCTTTTACTAAACTTACACTTCATATATTCCATTTTACTTCGACTTAAACGAAATCCATGAGTTTCCAAAGCTAATTTTTACCTCTCCAACTTCTCATTCATTTTCGCTCTTAATTCTCCAACTAAGACAATATCGTCTGCAAAAAGCATACACCGTGATACCGGCTCTTGGATATGTTCAGTAAGCACATTCAATACTAAAGTAAAAAGATAAGGGCTCAGAGTTGACCCTTGATGTAGATCAATAGTTATCAAAAAATCTTCTGTAGGTCCACCTTTTGTTACTACACTAGTTGTAGCTTCATCATACATATTTTGGATTGCTCGAATATAAGCTATACGAACTCATTTTTTCTCCGAAGCCTTCCATAGAACTTCTCTTGGTACTCTATCATATGCTTTTTCCAAATCGATAAACACTATGTGTAAATCTCTTTGATTCTCTCGATATCACTCCATTAATCTTCGCAACAAATATATTGTTTCCATAATTGACCTTCCTGGCATAAAACCAAATTGATTCTCTGTCGCCTGGGTCTCTTTCCTTAATCATCGCTCAATTACTCTTTCCCATAATTTCATAGTGTGGCTCATGAGCTTAATTTCTCTATAATTGGCACAATTTTGAATATCCCCTTTATTCTTATAAATAAGAATTAAAGAACTTCTCCTCCACTCATCTGGCATTCTTTTAGATATCATAATTTGAGCCAACTTATGCCTTTCACTCCTAAACTCTTCCATACTTCAATAGGTATATTATCTGGTCTAACTATTCTACCACTCTCCATTCGCTTTAACACTCTTTTTACTTCTATCTCACAAATTCTACTATAAAAAGTATAATTTTGATCCTTTTATCTAGTATCTAATCTATCAATTACAATGAAATCTCGTGGCCTTCATTAAAAAGCTTATGAAAATAACTCTTCCACCATTCTCTGATATTTTATTTCATGACCAAGACTTTCCCTTCTTCATCTTTAATGCATTTTACTTGGTCTACGTCTCTTGTTTTTCGTTCTCTATTTTTAGCTAACTTGTAAATATTTCTTTCTCCAACTTTAGTACCTAAATATTGGTATAACCTATCAAATGCCCTGGTTCTCGCTTCGCTCACTGCCTTCTTAACGTCTTTCTTAGCTACTTTATATTTCTCTCAATTTTCATTACTCTTACATAATGACCACACTTTATAACATTTCCTCTTAACTTTAACCTTATCTTGCACGCTTACATCCCACCACCAAGATTCTTTATCTATAGGTCCAAAACCTTTTGATTCACCTAATATTTCCTTTGCCACCTTCCTAATCTCTTTAGTCATTCCATTCCACATCTCGCTAGCACTTTCTTATATTTTCCAAGGTCCTTTCTCCATAATCTGTCTCTACATAGTCTTTTTTTTATCCCCTTTTAGTTGTCACCATTTAGTCTTTAACACCCTATTTTCGTCTTTATTTTTTACTCTTCTCCTAACTTGTACATCCATAACCAAAACTCTATGTTGAGTAGTTAAACTTTCTCCAAGTATAACTTTGCAACCTATGCAAAGTTTTCTATTCAATTTTCTTATAAGAAAAAAATCAATTTGAGAACATACCCTTTCACTTTTGTATGTGATAAGATGTTCTTCATGCTTTCTAAAACAAATATTAGCTAATATAAGATCGAACGTTGATGAAAAGTTTAGAATAGTTTTACCTTCTGCATTTGCTTCCCCTATGTTATGTCTTTCATGAATACCCTTGTAATCTGAAGATACACTTCTCATATGATCATTTAGATCCCCTCCTAGAAGAATATTTTTTTCTAATGGTATTTTCTGAACTAAACATTTTAAATCTTCCGAAAACTCTACTTTGTAATATTCTTCTAATCCTACTTATGGTGCATAGGCACTAATAACATTAAAAATTTCCTTTTCCGCTAATAACATTAAAGATTTCCTTTTCCACTACTAACTTTAATATAATGATTTTATCTCTTAACCTTTTTACATCCACTATAACATTTTTTCAAAATTTATCTACAATTATATCTACTCCATTTCTAGATTTAGCCTTCCCAGTGTACCAAAGTTTAAAACCTGAAGTGTCTAATTCTTTTACTTTTTCTCTTACTTATTTAGTTTTTTATAAACACATAAAATTAATCTTCTTCCTAATCATAGTATCTATTATTTCCATTGACTTACCCGTAAGTGTACCTATGTTTCAAGTCCCAAAATGAATCCTACTCTCGTGAACTAACTTCTTTACCCACATTCGTTCACGAAAATGTGGAAGCTCTTGTTTATTTTTCACTACACTCAGGTGACGATGCAGTGGCTCTTGCTCATTTGTCACTGTACTTTAGCTATATAGCGTGTTACTTTCAGGTAACGATCTAGCATTACGTTTAATATATCGATTGTCTATATCATAGAGATTCGACAAAATTTTACGTATACACAACCCTCTTCTTTTTTTTCTAGACTTGTGACTGGCTATAAAAAATAATTTGCATTAAGGCTCGTCGTCATAGGCAGATTTACATATACTATCTATATATATTAATTTAATATTTGTTAATTTATATATATATATATATATATATGAAAAAATATAAATAATAAATAAAAGCACAATGGGGCATGTAAAAGGATGCTACTTTGCTTATTTTTCATTAGATATGAGTTTGGGTTTTAATAGAGTTTTTCTTTCCATATATATATATATATATATGCAATGGACATATGGGCATTGTATAGCAATACAGAATTGTTAGTCGGTTTTTATAATAATTTATTATTTTTTATATTAAATATTATTAAAAGTAATGAATTATTTTAAAAATAAAAATAATAATAGTAACAATAATTAATTAACTAATTAATTTTTATTAAATTTCAAAATTATTTTATAGATTAGTTTGAATATCTGTGTTATATTCACTAACTTTTTATATTTTAAAATTTTTAGATAAATTATCATTATTAAATTTAAATCATTCCATTTCTTAAATTATTATATATACATATAGTACATAATATATATATATATATATATATATACAAACATTTATACATTGTGGCAATGCATTGCGACAATGCAATGAATTCACCGACTAAATATCAGTCACATAATAGATCTAACATATGGTCAGATTAATTCAATTAATATTTAGTTGCTTTTTTTAACTTTTTTAATTTATTGTTTTTAATGTTAAATATTATTAATTTTTTGATTTGGTAATAAGTAAAAAAATAATAAAATAATATATTTTATATTTAATTGAAAAATAATATAATAATAATTTTTTCTTAATTTTAGGATCCCCTTGTCAAAAAAATATTATATAATTAATAAAAGTAACATTTAAAAATAATTTGATTTAAAAAATATATAAATTAACAAATTTAAAAAATAAAAAATATAATGTATCACATAAATGTGCTTTAAATATTTTTTTTATTTGTTAAATATGAATATTTCATTCAATTAATAAAACATCTATTTTACTTTCAACTCCTGCTTCAACTTATATCAAAAGGGCATTAAGGACTTTTCAGAATTTTAACTCCAAAATTATTTTATTTTTCCGCCCTACCATACAGAATAAACCGATTCTCGATTATTTTTGTTTCTATCATATTTTCTTATCACCAAACACAAGATGCGACTAATTTTATTTTTTTTCCATTTCTACCGTCAAATCAAATTGGGCCTTACTCTTATGGAATATGCTATAGCCTATCAATACAACTTTCCTTTGCACTGAAAGTTGGCTAGCCTACAATCTGTACTTGAACTGTAGAAATTGGACTAGTGAGCATGCCACCATTGTTAGTAAATGCTAGCATTGAAATGCGTTTTAATGCGCTTTCCAGATATGTAAAGAACTAGCTTTTTTGAGAGGGGAACTTACCTTAAGATTCTATTCAGCATCCATGCTAGATGGGTGAGGAAACTAAGGAAATGTATTTGATTAATGCGAAAATTAAGAGAAAGATTTATGATATGTTTATGATATATGATGTGTTAGTTATAATTATTAATTTGTTCTTTTTTGCATGAGATTATTTCTCTTATTTAATAATATATATATATATATATGTAAACATATTAAATAAAAAGAGTGACTTTGAGTAGTGATAAGAAGATCTAATTATTGTTAAATTATAAATCAATGGTTAATATGAATATAAAAATCAAATATATTTATCACACATTTATCGGTATTTATGGGTAGCTAGGAAGGTTGAGTAATCATTAAGTGAGATGAATTTATGTTGATGATTACATAGATATAAAGTTATATTTTTAACGTACAAAGATTACAAAACAGACAAATGCTGAATTTTTATCCTTCTATCAAAAGTTAGTTTATCAACGTCATTCTTGGGGTAAAGTTGGTGATGTACATGTCGTTGATAATTAGCATGGTGTTTTCTTTTCTTCTTCTTCTCTCTCCCTTTTTGGATAGATATTATCATGGTGCTGAGTCGTTTGGCACAAAATTTAATCTTGGACTCCAAAAATAAAACCTTCAGGATTTACAGAGAATTGCTACATATTCCAGAGACATATATTACAAGTACAACCACTGAAAAAAAAAAAGACACACACAATGAAAATACAAAAAATATTCAACACACAAGAAATTAATTTAACTAAATTATTTCCTTTGTTAATTGAAGTTGGTCTTATTGAATCAAAGACTTAATTATGCTTTAATTATTTCAAACATAGAAAAATTATTTTAAATAAAAAAAACACTGAAAAATCAAAATATAACTTAATTTGGGCCAAAATTATCATTTCTATTAAAGTGGGTCAAGAAAGTTTTATACAACTATCATTGGGTTTAATTTCTTTCTAGGCCGAAACTGAATACAAGCAAGATATAGACTAGTTGGGCCGAATTTTTTAATGTCTAAACTTTATTAGGCCGAAATATTATCTAGTCCAAAAGGTATCATGGCAAGTTTAGGGAATACGCTGCCCAAAAATCTTCAAGTTACTTGGATTATTGTGATTGGTTAAGTGCGTATTTGGTATCCCGTTATAAAATCACATTTATATAGAAGTTTTCAACTTTTGCTTCTTCTAAAACATGGTTTGGAGGATTACAAACGAAAATTCAAATAGGCACTTACATGATTATAAAACATCAAGAATTAACTTTTTCCCATCTTGACTTATAAGCAAAAAACTGGTCTTGCCCAAAAAGTAATATCCACAAGTCAAAGCCAAAATGCAAAGTGCCAGAGCATCATCCTTACATCTTGATAAGTACAGTTGAATTTATAGGGAGAAGGAATATGTGTTAGAAAAGAACATCGTGGCAGATGGAAAAAAAAGGGAACATCATATTGGAAATCCCATAGCTTAGAACTGACTACCTTTTGCACGTTAGAAATTTTATACTCACAAAATAAGGAAGGTACAAAGAGACTCTTTTCAAATGTGCAATCTGACACATTGGCCTTCCCTCTTTCTACACTGTACTTCATTCACTTTCAGGTACAAAGAAGAAAGAAGAGGCCAAGTAGAACGTTGGTGGAAGCTAAAGGAAATATTAAGCATCCAATGAAGAAAGAAGCACCCACCACTCATAAATACTTGAAAATATGAACATTGGAGAATGTTGGAGCTGGCTGGTGCATTAAAAGGTGTTTCCTAACCCTTATGAAGATCTCCATCTAAAAGAAAAGAAGGCTAGTGAGTAATGGCCAATTCTCCTATCATTGAGTATTTAAGGAAGAACATTGAAGAAGAAGTTAACGGGTTTTGAATGTGCATTTACTGAAATGCTTCATTTTTCACCTACTACTTCGTGCATAACTATTTTTCATATTCATTATTTCTCTTAGTGAGGTTTATTTTTGCTAAAACTCTTTGAGAGCCTTACTCTAATTTTTTTTTTAATCTACTTCCTACATTTTATTTGATTGAATTTCTAAGAAATTTATTTAAAAATTAGATTGTTGAAGAATGTAAAAGTAAGTGTGTTGAGCTTCAATTGTGAGAGTTACTTAAGTTGGGCGTGAAAGTTAAAGAAGTTGAGCCTTTAAGTTTACTTATTTGTATAGGCATGAAAGCTTGTGAGTTGAGCCCTTAAAATTATCTTGTTGATTAGGTGGTAAAAACCAAGTAACTAAGCCTTAGTGAAAGGGTTGCTTGGTTTGTAATTTGTGATATTACCTTTGAAATAAAATTCCTTTGCTTTGTGTTTGAAAAGTAAATGTGAAAATACCTTAGTTTGAACCATTATAAATATTATGGTGTGATCTATTCTTGAATTTATTTGCACATAAAAAGAACTTAATTTAATCATTGATTTTACAAAGTTACAAAGTTTTTCATAACAAATTGATTGTTAAGAAGCTCGCTATACTTAGAGGATCCTTTAGGGGTTTGAATTTTTGAGTCTATATCATTTTAAAATCACTTCTGCAATCAACCTAAAGGATTATGGCTAAGAAAATAGTTAGTTCTAATTTAAGTGGATATGAGCTAAACGAATATCACTCAAAATATATACAACTATGTTAGTGTTTGACACATGTTTGTTATGAAATTATTTTGATAACATCATAAGCATGGATATTATGCACATGAGAGGGAAATATGAGTAAGATTAAACTCAAGAAGGATTAGATTTGTCATGAGTATCCATACGAGTGAATCTATAGCATTCGAGGCACACAAGTTAATGTGATATATATATATATATATATATCTAAAAGTCGTAGTCTTTTATACTACTCCTATAGCAAGATTTTTATTGTGAAAACTCTCAAATATTATGTCTAAATAATCATGACAAAGCATCTTATATGAAAGTCCAAGAGGAGTAAAAGTCCTATGTTGTTCATCTCATCATTTGTAAGTGAAAGATGTTAGAATATAGACCATCCAACAACCTAATTTAGTTAGAAATTAATTAATTAACAATTAACTAATTAAATTTTTTGAATTTAAAAAAAGATTGCCAATTTTTGTTTTAAGTGTGTGGGTTACTAATGAAAAAAAGAAACTAATCTTAGGAAAGAAGTACTTTTTCCCTTTGCAAAAGAAAAGAAAATACAAAGAGAATAATAATCCCCTTTGTAGAACCCATACTCTTTTCTTTTGGATTGTGGTGCATTTGTTGTGAAAAAGATATTGAAATTCCAATGGTGGTTTTGATTGGAACCACATAGAATAGAAAGGTTGAAGACTATTTCTACTATACAAGTAAGTATATGAATCCTTTCTGCAAAGTAATGGGTGCAGGTAGGAATCAAATTCAAGGCTAGGTAGATCAAGTTTTTTGGCATTTACATTTAAAAAAGATGCCACCTACACTAAAACTCTTGAATACTAGATATTACTTTAACTAGAACTTGATTGTGCAACATATAGGTGAATGTAATGAAATAATTAACTTAATAAATTTTTGAGATCAAGTGCTTTAAAAATTATTTGAGCGCTTATTATGCTTGAGTAAATAATAGTTAATAGTATCAATTATTAATTTAAAAAATAAAAAAATTAATGACATGGCATAGATATTATCAAATACTCAGCAATTAGAAATATTATATCTAATGCAATGTCATATATGTCACAAAGTGTAATACAAATTATGAGATTGTGCTTCCACATTTCGTTACAATGATGATTTGTTATAAGAATGTTGAGGTAATATCTTTGATTATTAAAAAAATTATTGAATTGTTACCAAATAAAGTACAGTAACAAAGTCCATATTGTATTTTACCAAACATATTGGGAAATTAATATGCTTTACTACAATTTGTACTAAGAAATCTTTGGTTTACATGACTATCATTGCATCCTTTGAAAATATTTAATCAAACTATTTAGGTTTATAAAAAGAAATTGTATCACACAAGAGATAAAAATTATAACTTACCTTGAAATTTGATAGTTGATAAATACTTATAAGAGGCATCCTAGTATAGTATTCACTTAGTATGATGAAGAAGAAGAAATCTTTGAGTGAGTAGTAACAATTTATGATATCCATTATCATTTGACAAAGGAAAGATATTTGAATTTTTAACAATATACAAATACTCCACAATCTCATAAAAAGAGAACAATAACACAACTGAAACTTATGATCCATAGAATATCAGAGTTATTATGTCACTATGTTGTATGTTATGTACAATTTCCTTGACACATTAAAAGAAAAAACATGTACTATAATATAGATATTTAATAATATCATATAATATGAATATATTTAAATACATAAAAGTTGTGAAACATACATAAAATTATCTAACAAAATTTTTGACTATTTCTTTGTAAACAACATTGGAATTAATATCTGTTGGATTATAGTCTTTATCAAGAATAAGAAATTTAAACTCATCTCCATTACAAGCTTTGGAAGCAGTAACATATAATTGACCATGGGTGAACAAAGTTTTTGCATATAAACTAACCTTTGAAAGAGACTAACCTTGACTCTTATTCGTGGTCATTGTGAAATATAATAGTAATGGGAATTGTCTTTATCATAAATTAAAAGGTAATTTGGATTCAGATGGTCTTATGATGATTCTTGGAATAATAATCTTCTAATCTTTAGTAGTTCCAAAAATAACTTTTGCTTCCACAACATGCTTTCCCAGCTGACTAGTAATTAATCTTGTACCATGATAGACCCATTGATTTTGTTAATATTTCTAAGTAACATGATAGAAGCCCCAATCTTTGGCCTTAATAAATAATTCGGCATTCCAAATAACCTTATTAAGTTGAAGAATTCAATGCGTACAGATCATCCATAAAGTTATTATTACCATCCACCTTGCAAACACTATCCAGTCAAGTATATTTTTTTCTTCACTAGAAATCATGGATAGCATGTATTCATTATTTGTCAATTTCGGAGCAAGGATAGCACTTTCTTGAAAATAATTAAGGTCATCAATATTTTCTAATCTATTTGGGTAAGCACGATCAACAGGTGCCTTCATGGGATCATATAAGAAATTGATAAGAAGATCATATAGATTAATAACATTAACTTCACCATCATTCCCTTTATCTATTATTTCTTCTCTTAGTACACTTATCTAGTCTGAAAATTCTTTAACTTCTTGGTTAACATTGATTAAAAAAGACATTTGAAGCCTCATATTTTGTGTTAGCTTTAACAATTTGCAATGATTCCATATATATATATATATATATAACGAATTATGGAGAAAACTATATCCTACCTGGTTCCCGTAGGTATTGCTGGTAATATTTGTCTAATATTATCCCTAAAAACTATTACTTTTCTTCCATAAGGTCAATCAGCAAATTTTAAATTTTTCAATCTCATTATATCTCTTAAGCTTTAATTAAGAGCCTCAAATTAGAGCTTGTTTGTCATTGGTGCCCCATCCCATATGATAAGCTTTGTATGAATCAAAAGCTTAGCCAAATCACTACCTTATCTTATGTTGCAAACAAAATCTTCAGTTATTTACAAAGGAATACAAAACCTAAAATGTGCAGTTCTACTGTCAGGAAGCAAAAGGGAAGTTATACCATTCAAGGCAACATTTAGAACTATCTTACCTTCTGATCATAAAGAAGTTGATAGAGTCTTCTAGAGAAATGTTTTACCAATTCCTCCATAACCATAAATAAAGAAAAAGCCACCATTTTTTGAATTAGTAGCATTAATTATCTCAGTATAAATACTCTTTTGTTGATCATTAAGTGACCTTAAGTACTTTTGAAGTTCTTTAGCTAAAATTTATTTATCATATTGAAGCTCATCATGCATCAACTTATTAACATGTGCTTGTCCATTAACATTCTCTGGATAAGACATAGATTCAAAATCATGCAAACTTCTACCATTATTATTGAGCAAGTTCTCTATTTTAATAAGACCAAAATTCTTGATTTCTTCCTCTGAAGTTGTATACTTACAATATTCTTACATAAAAATAAAGTAAGAAATTGATTTACATCAAACGAAATTTAAGAAAGAAAATATCCAAATTTAAATGATAGGATTTATATGTAAGAGAAGTAAATAAACTTACAATCATGCCTAATAATTAATCTCTACTCTAAAGAATGTCATTCATCAATAATACTTATGTTTTTTTCCCAAACTAATTTAGGCATGGAAAAAATAATTGAGAACAACAATATAGCAAACAACTGCCTTAAATACTCAGATGAAGCCTAGTAACTTGCTTTTATAATTCCATTTATATATTCCTTTTCATTGTCCAGCAAACTAAATGCATAACATGCATCTTTAAATGAAGAATACAAAATTCCATCTACTTCAAATTACAACATGATGAAATAAACACCGCATGAATATACTGAAAACACAAAATCCCTTAATTCTTCAGCATTACATCGTAGAGTTTTGAAGCCTTTTTATCAAAAAGAATAAAAGTAGAATTTTTGGTATCAGCAATAACCCTAATCTAAATATTCAACCTACATATAATAAAAAATGCATATAATGAATATAAACAATTCAAGAAAACATATTAACATAAATCAAAAGATAATGAAGAGAAAACATAATAAATTATCATAGAATACACAATCTGTTACCTAAGTATAACAGGTTTTACAATTTTATCACATTTATCATAGTAAGAATCCAAACCATCAGGAGCAACATTCTTGATGCATTTCTTATAGGAGTTATAAAACCATTCTCTATCAATGTCAATGTTCATCACAGTTGCAATTGTTAGACACATAGTTTTCTAAGACAATTTATTTGATTAAAAAAAGTTGATTGACTATTAAACATATTAGATGAATTATTAAATAAAACATACAGTTTGATAGTCCTTGATCCCCTCTAACATCTTCTCGTGAACTTTTAGTAATTCTTCAAATGTAAAAATATGAGATTAACTACTTATCTAAATGGGTTGTTAGAACAATTCAAACTCATTGTTTTAAAATGCAGGAAAATGTAAAATATAATATATATATATATATATATCATAAGAAACAATATATTATTGAGACAAAAATTCAATGACCTCTATAATATTAGCATTTAGAAGAATTCTTGATGCATGCATAAAATTAAATATTTTTCTAGTGCTTAAAAAACATAAATAAAAAAACAATAAAAAACATTATTGAAATAACCCTTACCAATATTTTTGTAGCACTAAAAGAAACAACTAATGAGCTTTAAGATTAAAAAATGGTTAAATTTAATATACAAGAGCAGAAGCAAGGACCAACAAAATATTTTACCTTACATCACTGGACGATAACCACTTTGAGCTTTGTCAAATTGTTGATAATGAATTGAATAACATCATTAGCAAACTTATCCCAAAAAGTACAATTAATCTTGTTAGATCTATGAAGAAAAATAAAATAATATTAACTTAGCATACACGAGTAAAAATTAATTATTTATTGATTAGAAACTAAATAAAAACTATAAAAGTCTACTCTACATCTTCAAGCTCTATCTTTATCCTTTTTTGGATTTTTCATTCTTGTTGTTCTCTTTTAACAAACCTAACAACACTTAACTTCCTAATAACATCTAATAATAAATAATAAATTATATTAATTTTAGACACACAAACCATGTAGCAGAATGCGTCAACAATAACATCCAACAAAAATATTTTCACTTACCGATTAGGTAATTATCATTAGCTTGCTTGTTTGTAATCTTAACAAAATATAGAAGGATCATTATCCAACAAATGTACATTAGTTGAATATTAAAAGTTAACCTTAATAAATGGATGTATAGTGGTCCTATACGAACCATTATTTTGTCCAACACTAAATTGTCTTATAACATACGCTTTATCTTTTGAAATAAGATTCTTAAACTTTCCAACAAAAATCCTCTTCACATCTAAAAACCTGTCAAAATTTGCATAATTAATGGAATGTTTGAAAAACATAAAAGAAATTGGAATAAATATAACAATTACATACCTTTGAATCTTTAAGTACCATATCAATACAATGGATATCTTCTGAAAAATGGAACCCAAGAACTATCCACAAACAAACAACCCTTGCCTTGGTCTTCTAATTTTCTTTTAGTGGTGTTATATTATGTATGGCATCATATCTTGTAGCCATAACGAAGAGTTGAAAAGATACTATGAAAGAAACATGTTTTGTAAAGGTTGAAAATTCAATAAAGATATATGATACCAACAAAAAAGGAACAATAGCAATGTTTAGAAGAGGAAATTGAAATTGCCACATGATTAGTAACAAAAAAGATAATTCTACATTAAACTTAAAACTGCAACAATAACAACAAACATAGGTGAACAAAAAAAAAAAAGATATAACAAAGAGAGTTACAAGCTATACAAATAAGAGAGTTACAAATGAAAAAAAAAAGGCAATAACAAATATTTTGTACCTTACTATAACAATTTAGCAAAGTTGTAGGAGAGAAGGGATTATAAGAATAAACAATCATGGTATGAAGAACTAATCTTATAAACAACAGAGAAAAGAGAAATAAATGGCAACTAAACAATACCAGTTTCCAATAACAAAATATATAAAATAATAAATAATAATAACTAAGAAAGAAAAAATATAACATGTCTAATAAAAGATCAGAGTTTGTTCAAATTTATAATTAATATTTTATAAATAACATAATTTATGTAAAAGGAAAATAAAGGTAAATTGTACTAGCTTCCAAAAACAAAAGAAAAGGATTAATTTAAAACTATCATTAAATAATTCATTGGGAATGTTCGACAATAAATAGCATTGTCATATAAAGCAAAAGGAAGGAACTGATACTATATTGCATACCAAAGATTTCTAAGCCAATCAATTTTCAAAGATTCAAATATAGTCTTGCATATGTTTAAAAAAAAAAAGAATCTAATTGAATGATTACAAAAGGGAATGAAGAAAGCTGAGATACAGTAGAAAAACCATATAACAAAGGCATAAATAACAAAGCATTAATTTTTATCAAATGATAGAGCAATTTTCTATATATATTAATGTATCGCCATATTAAGTATTCATTGACATCACTAAAACCAAAATATGTGCCTAAATTTATAATGAATTGATTACATTACATGAAATTAACAATGGTACTTTAATATATAATGAATGGAAAGAATTTGAAAAAAAACACTCAATATATCTACGACATAATGTAATTGTTCAAGAGCATAAAATATTATGCAATATCATATAATTAATTATGACAAATATTAATTTTACATAATTAATGACTATAGTCTATAAAAGGAATTTAGGAATATAAGAAAAAAGAATATGAAAAGTTAATACTATATTAAAAAAATATTTTGTTATTTTTAAAATAAGATAACTATTTTAAAGCAATGTTATTATATTACAAATCTACAAGGCCAATTAGAAAAAAGTTGAGTAAATGTACAATTATCTTTACATTCAAATTTTTTATTTTTATATTACTTTTATAATGAGGTAGAATTTAAAGAATTTTGAAAAAAAAAATAAAGATGAAAAGAATAAAAATTAAGTGGAGGTTTGACATGGAGTTAATTTTTTATGAAACTAAATTTGATTATGGCAATTACATTATTTGACCAATAAGGGATCATTATGTTTTTACCATAGCATGATTATTGTTATGTGTACATTAATTTAGATTTTAAAATATTGACCTTATAAACACAGCTATCATATTCTAAATGCTTTCAATATTGATAAGTTTAACCAATAATTAACAACTATGTCAAAATAGTGAGGCTGGACATTTTCATGATCCTTTTGATTTCTATGTTGAAGAATATTAAGATATAGATACAACACATACCTTTGATGGACATATGCTTTATTTGTTGCAGGGATTAGTGAACATGATGAGCACCATGATGAGAACCTTGAAATTCAATTTTGCCAAGTAAACCTCCTTCTTAGAATATTAGCAAAGAGGGAAAAAAAAAAGTAATCCTAGCTCAATTAGATTGGGCCCTTAGAAAAATTTCTACAAAATCTACCTACCTTCTTTCATCCTCTATTTCCTTCAATCCTAATTGACTTATGGAAATTCTCCTTCATAAGCACCACCTATCATGGAGCCCATTTTCCTTATAATGACATTTTTCTTTCTTCAAATGTAGACTTTCTTAACTGGGGTTTTATTAGGAAAATTTATGGATTTCTTGGCAAGATGTTGCACGCATTTTTTCGATTTTTCATTGTTTATATCTATATCAATTTTTCAAACATCTTAAGAAACCATTTCTTTGAGTTTCAATACTTTGATATTACCTAAGTAAGAAGTACCTCCTCTTTGTATGTTTATATATGTGTGTGTGTGTGTGTGCGCACAAGAGAGAGAGAGAAGGAGGAATTGGTCAAGGGCTACTATTGACATTATAAAGTTTTCTGTTAGTCTGAAGAGCACAAAAGGGGGTCAAATTATGCTTTTAAAATTTTCCTTTTAAAAGACATTTTCTTACAGATTTAGGAATCTTATGTTCCTCTTGATTTCTTGAAAATTAGGTTCTTGAAAAACAAATAAACTAAGAAGCACAAATTTCTACTTAGACATTTTGTGTAATTAGGGTTCTGAAAGTGAGTTTTCCAAAAGTAATTCCACTTGTATCAACAAGTAAACTAAGAACCTTAATAGCAATTCAAGATTTACATAGGTTCTTATTTCACTACTTAGATTCTTGCTTCACAATAAGATATACTTTAGTTTTATGGAACAATTGCAAAAACAATCTTTCTCTTAGAGAAGCAAGGTAAGTATCAAGCTTAGAGTATTATGAAAATGGTGTAACTATGTTTAAGGTTCTAGCTTCAAAATAGTAATTTAGGAAGTTAAAAGAGGAAGAGAGAAAATTTTACAACAAGATTTATAGTGATTCATATTAAGGTAGTTTTACATCAACTCTCCAAGCACATAGTAAGAGAATTTCTTATGACCAAGATAATTACCAACAAATTACAAACTAGGCAACCCTTACACTAAAGGCTTAACTATTTAGCTTTTACCACCTTATCACAGGGCAACATTCAGGGATCAACACAAGTGTTTTTATAACCTACAATAGAGAGGCAATCCACATACTTGGGCTTAGCTAATCAAGCTCTTACAACCTCAAACAAATATTAGGATTTGCATTAGGTTCCTTGTTATGCTTCAAATTCAGAGATATGACTGACATGAGTGTGAGATATACCTTGTATCCATAAGCTTAATGAATTAATTGAAAATTTTTTCTTTTCACAATATCAAAGAACTAATAAGAAAGATTTAACTTAGGATCTTTACCTAGAAAACCAATTCAATAATTTAAAACATTCAAACAAGGAAGATTTGACTTAAGATCTTTATCAAGAAAACCAATTCGATAATTTAAAACATTCGACTACAAGATGAATTTGTTTTTATCTTTTGCAAAAATTTTGGTAGAGTACCCTCCAAAAATAAGACTTTAAAAATTCTATAGCACATAGAAAACCAAGCAATATAGATTAGAAAGCTCCATTCTTAAGTCAGTTAATTACACAATCTACATTGGGGTGGGGGATCCTAGTTGTGGATTTGTAAAGATACACTAGATTACAATTTCCTAAAAATATTAACATTGCTTGTGAACAAAGCAAGGCATACCAACTAGATGCTACCTACTTACACCACAAACTGAACCAATACTAGTGTTATCACCTAAAACCTGTAAAATGTGGAGGTGTAGGTTTTAATGCTTAATAAGCAAATAATACTACCTATGCTAAGAAAGGACAAGTACAAAAATATCTTTCATAATTAAATTGATATTCCAAACCAATTATACACATAATAAGATCAAGTAATCATTACTTCACTTGTTAAAATGAGAAAATTACTAATTAGAACCTAGTTAGAATGGGAACTCAAAGCTCATCATATGTCAAATCATGTAAGAGTGTGAAACTCACTACGTAATCTGCCCTAATCCAATTTCCCCCCAAACACATCAAATAATACCATCTATGCACTCCATAACATAGCCGAATCATAGTGTCCAAAAACTCCAAAGCACAACTAGATCACAACCCCTATACACACTAAATTACAATCATATCATAACCTCCATACACACCAAAACACAACTGGATTATAGCTTCATATCATATCACATCATATTATATCATTTTGGGTCACTTCATGATGCACCATAGCTAACAGTTATTGTTGTCAGCTATAAAACTCCAAATCAAGCAATTTTCTAAACTTATTATCCCAACATTTGAATTTAAGACATTCCCAAAGAAAAATAAAATATAAATATTTCCATGAATAAATATGCTCCAAATGTAAAATAAACATTTGTCCAAACTTGTAAATCAGTTACTTCATAACCAAAATAAGAATTTCCAAAGTTAGAATTCCTCAACAAGATCATGTACTGAAACAACATACATTAGAAGCTTGGCCCTAGGTACAAGAGTGATAATTAAGACAATAGGTTGTTAAATTAAAGGAAATAGAGCAACATATAAAGTATGCATAGATAGTGTCATCTATTCACAGTGCGTTCAGTGTTGTAGCAGTACTTCTTACTATTTTTCCAAAAAGTCCTAGGATGTGGGTATGCCCTTGAAGTTCCCTATAACTCAACCCATAAATCTTGTCACTTATGTTGTTGCCTTCATTTTATTTTAAGTCACAAACATTTACCAATCAAAGAATAAACGGCAAATAGTTCTAGAAAACTTAACACATCTATCCATGTCATCCCTTTGAGTTTCAATACTCTAAGAGCAATTTTAGTTCCTCCAATATTTATGAACCATGATGCTATTAACTATATCGAACATATAAGCATTGTTGTGGTTCAGAATTGCAAGTAATTACTTTACTAATCTTAGACAAAGTTTCTAACAAGCCAAAAAAGCTTCCAAATACTATTAGTTAGTATAAGGTTGGACCTTTGCACATCAAAATAACAATAAGCACTATGTGTAGTCCTTCAAGTTTTGTTGGGGATAATTTAAGTCATATTTCTTTGTAGGGAGAATTACTTATTTAAACTTCTTATACACATAACCCAATCATCATAGTCAAATGAATTTTTAAAATAAGCTACCTAACATCAAACATATTATTAAGGATAATGGATCCTGCCTTAACACTTATAAGCAAACAAAGATGAACAATGTTCACAGTTGTTTGACCAACAAAAATGTATTTACAATTGTTCATAAAGTATAAAAATCTGCTAACTTTATCAGTAGATCAGCTCCCATTTTCATGCCAGTAAGAAAAGCTTTACAATTGTTCATAAAGCTCCCACAAGAAAACCGTTTGCTAAAAGAATTAAAAAATTTTCAAATACTATATTATACTTAATATTTAAAATTTTAAATATCAGAGTGATCATTATCTTCTTAATTTAAATTATAGACTTTTATTGTTATTAGGAGTTACCAGCATATGGTTGTTATCCTTCTATCAGTGTATTAGTTATAGAAAGTCTGTCTCTTTGATGGGAGGAAGCAGAATTCTATGATAAGCAAACTTTGAAAAGGTTTGTTAATGACCATGGTTGGAGATATACCGTTTTTTTTTTTTCACTGCTTGATGCTTTAGAATTTCTACATATATGTTGTTAGGAAGGCATTTAGTCTGGAATTTCTTACACTTACATCCATTGTAGGGAGAGATGTGAACCACAAAGCTGAAACTCTTAGCTATCGTCTCAAAATTTATAGTAAGCACAAATTTCAAGAGACAATTAGATGATTGGAGAGCTTGAATTTTTTATATCTCTTTTTGAGGAAGAAAGCTCAAACATCTAAATTCATGTTTCAAAATGTTTAATTAATTTTCTCCAACCTAAGAAAACTAAGACAATGAAAAAGCTATATAAAGTTTAATGAAAGTTTTTTTCAATGTGATGCCAAATACGATATGTGAGTTAACAATGCCGAATAAGCAAATGGCATCTAAGTCAACACACTATTAGATTTAAAGTTGGATGAAGATGTAATGGAAAGACAACATGATAAGTATTTTAATAATTAAGGAATTGTATTGAAAGAAATGATACGTGGATGATCAAATTGAAATTCTAACTACTTATCAAGGCTAAAATTAAGTTTTCTTAATATTATTTGATGTGTTTCTAACTATTTCTTGCTAATTTAGTTTATCAATGGAAGCAAATTGAAACTATTCAAGTGCCTTATGTTCAACCAAAAATGTTCTATTTAAGAAACATCTAAAAAATTACACATTTTGTGGTTAGCTATATTTTTTTTCTGTGAAAGAAGTCTATAAACATTTAACCCCCAGAAAAAAAAAAAAAACCCCTGCATACTATAAGATTAGACAAGTAGTACCAATTAATCCCCACCACCTTTTTTTTTTCCTGAAATGATTAAATTCCACATTGTTGCACAATATGCACGGTAGGATTTCCTAGAGTTTTGCCCTTTTGATATTTTTGGATTATTAGATCACTTATAATAAACTGATCTAAATATATAAATAAAACTCAAAGAGAATTAATTAATTATTTGGTAATTAATTACTATTCAAAATTTTTTGTGAATTTTGAATTTTAAATAGTCAGTTAATGAATTAAGAGTAAAAAATGACTATAAAAAACCTAATTTGTTTAATTGTTCAAGTGTGTATCTAGGAGAAAATAGAGAGAAAGTATTAACATAGTTTTCTAAGAAAACACAGAAATAAAGAACTCTTTTTCCTTACTCCTCTTTGAATTTTGGTGTCTCTGTTATAAACCAAGATTGGATTCCAACTTTTAACTACAATCATATTGCGTGAAACAGTAGATTTGAGAAAATTTATCCGCTGCAAATCCCCCAAACCCAGCATTTTTACTTCAGATATGTAACTCACTTTATTTGTAGACTACTCCAAAGCTTTTCCCTCTAATATTCTTTCTTGCATGAAATGAATTGGAGAATACTTACTGGAACCATTCATGTTGGAAACTACCTTCCCTTCATTGTAATGAACTATAGTAAAGTACTTTTATCGTTCTCTAAAGAAAGGATTTAATTTAGAATTTCATCAGCACAAGAAATAATGAGTCTGTAACCGTTTTCTCAACAACTGTCATAACTTGCTGTTAGCTACATTCATTAATTTTTTCTTGATGTTACACAATGATCCAATATAAAAATTCAAAAAATAATAAAATTGAGGAGAGATTTGGTTATGGAATGAATGATGATGGCTTCTGCAAAAATTTAACAAATGCAAAAAGATGGACTATGAATCATAAATACTTCAACAATGGAGCTCCTGATACTCAAACCATACCTAAATACTTCATAGTTTATCATGTCATAGTGTCTATTATACCCCCCATATCTATATTATAGTCCATGCTTTTTAACAAATGATTAATGGGAAGGGAGAGAGAAAAAAAAAAAAGAGGAGGGGGGGGGGGGGAGCAAGGGAGATATCAAATGGCCACATATTTGTTTCCATTTATTTTCAATACAACAGACAAACACACCAACACAATCCATCAAGCATGGGGCATTGCCACAGTAGTCTAACTAACAAAAATGTGACTCAACTTCATCTAGCAGCTTCTGCTAGATGGAGGATCAAAATGTTGTCGTTGACCACCAATGATTGTGGTATCTAGAGACTCACCTGCTCGTCAATCTCCGTTATTGATAATTGTACGGCCAGTTTACTAAGGAAGGAAAAATAAATACAACATATAGGGAACAAATTTAACTTCTAATTATTTGGAATTACATCAATGAAGCAATTACACACACTGATATAGCTGAATCGCCCTCTCATGACAATATCTTGTCACATACTGCATTTCCTAGTTAAAAAACCAGTATGCTTAATCCCGTATCTTCTGGACTCCAACCCATCGAGCATAATCGACCCACCTATTGACAGAATATATGCAATGAATTTTTCTTTTTTTCAATGTAAGGAATTTTTTTCTTTTTTTAGATAAAAGGGATGCAGAAAATTATATGAAGATAAGCTGAGTTCAGTCGAGAATCTTACAACAGTGAGCCCAAGAAAGTATTGCCAGTTCTAACAGCAAAGCAAATTGCACTTAGTATAAGCTTATGTTGGTGTAGCAAAGGTTCTAGAATCCGTTGTTCGATAATTCCTGCAAGTACTTGGTACCTGATAGACAACAAAGATAAGTCCTCCGATAAATTCTGCATATACATGCAAGAATCAAATATTGCTCCCTTCATCTCTGTAAGCCTGTGTTATTATAGCTGCCAAATCCTTTTCATCTTTGGGGCAAAGTAGGGCCTTTATCACTTTTGCTTTTCTCAAGAGTAACTTAATAGTAAAGCATGGTTGTTTACATTACTGGAGATTATCTAGGTCATGATAAGTTAAGGGAAGAAAGGCTCCCTCATCCAACCTAACTGAATCATCCTTATAAAAGTCCTCTTTTTCCAAATATGGTCCGACATAATTTTCATCATGACACTGCATGTAGGAAAACTTTCTTGGGCTAATATGTATTAGTTGCACATCAATATTAGTTCCAAGACATCATTTTTTTTTCTCTCTCTTCTTTCCAGCCAAAGACACAAATATAATGATCAGATCATTTTATCTTGACAAAATTTACTGATAACTATGTATTAGCTGCACAGCAGCGGTATTAGTAACAACTTCCAAGATGTGAATGAAAATATAAAACCATTAATCTAAAAGATATTTTACATTCCCCCTTGTATTCCTGAACATATACCAGATCATATGGACTAATGCAAAATCTTCCTTGAATCAGGTGTCTCCGTTCTTCCAACATCATTTTTGTCGAGGTTCCCAAATTAAAACTTTTGACAGTTTAAAGGACAAACTATTACTTAATTTTTTGTGAAATACTACCTCTAGCCCTAATACCACCTTTATAGCATTTTTATCAGGCTTAATAGAAACTGCATACAGAGAAGTCAAATTGCAAAGCAGCCTTAAGCTGGGAACTAAAATTGAATTGGGTTTTGGCTGTGTAGAGGAGCAAATTAAAGTGGCCTTTCGAAGATGTGTCGAGTGATTCTTTTAGCAGAATTCAGATACTTATATAAATAGGATTCATTGTAATAACTGCGAATTCCAATGTCAGTATTAGACTTTGATTATGCAAGCAGCAGACCTGCTAGGAAAAGGGAAAAAAATCTCTCATTCATCAAAAGGGGGTCGAACGGACAAAAAAGCAGCATGCCAATTCAAGCTTATTATATTTTGCATTCTTTCTACTGTACAAAAATAGCAGAGATATCTTTTACCCTTACACATTAGCACCCTAAGAATCATGACAAACCTTGAATGGCATTTGAGCAGGCTAGCATTTCCACATCAAATTAGCTTAGCAGCGCAGGTATTTCATTCAAAACATCAACAGTATGCAATGGGACAGAAAATCTATCCCCCAGAAAGTCAGAATTACTGCAATATTTCATATATGGTTTCCTTGGCTAAAATTACATTATGTCCTCCATTAACTCTTAAAGTGCAGTCAGCCATTCACAGCCTGATGTGATTTCCTTGAATAGGATTTCCAACAATGTCAAAAAATAAGTTTTTTATTTAAAAAAAAAAGTAGAAAATTGGTGTAAATAAATTTACAGTTTGAAAAATGAAATACCTTAAGTTGCTAGATACTGCCATGTAAACCCCATATGCAACACTGGTTGATACTATTGGTACATCCTCAGCCTCAGCAGCAAAAGATTTATCAACAAACTTTCGTGCATTGATCAATGCATTTGTTACACCTGTACCAACCTGAAAAGGCACTGCTACCAGTCATGCCACCATCGCATATACATCACATATTTTTTATATTTGCATTGATTCATATATGTCATAATATACATGATGAAGACCAAGGTAGCATGGAATGCCAAAATTTTACATTGAATAATATGAGATATTCAATGGAGTATTTGAATAAGGTAGTTCTCCCACCTCAACTACTAGTTTTTGAGAGAGGTTCCTCATCTTAATTGGATGCCCATCAATTAGTATCAGAGCTAGTGGTTGATAGCTCCAAAAAAGGCTACCTGTGGAGCATTTTGACCAATGGAGGGTTCTAACTAGTGGAAAGCCAAGTAAAGTATCACAGAAAGTAGTTGCCAGGAAGTCAACTTTCTAAGGACAAGTAATTGATAAAGACTAAAGTAGCATGAAAAGCAAATGTCCCACATTGAGTAATATGAGATGCTTAATAAAGTACTCAAATAAGGTGATTCTCCTACTTCAATAGCTAATTTTTGAGAGAGGATTCTCCACCTTGCTTATGTACGCATCAATACACCAATCACAAAACAAGATAGACCCACAGCCAGTAACTTGATAGATGCCTCAAATTGAAGTTTACCACAAGATATGCATAGAAAATCTTGCTAGCTAAAATCTATGAAACTAGGTGAAGAATGTCACACTGTTAAATCAAACAAATAGGATCAGCCAAGAAGGAAAAAGAATAATAAGATCTGGTATTGTGGATGACATCCAACCAGCAAAGGAGCTGTACTTTTAGAAAGCTGTATACCAGTATGATTCATATGAATGATATGGTCCAGCCTCCAAAGGAGCAAGAGTCCCCAAACAAGACATGTCTCTACAATAAGATCTCATTATTTATGTTCCCTATTCAATTTGTGGACCTATCTAAACTATTTCTTTTTATTCTTCTTATTTTCCATAAGGAATCTAGCATTCTGGCTCTATACTTTTGATATAAGCACTGTGCACAAACTAAATTAACTTGATAAACACAATGAAGTAGGGAGGAGCAGCAAGTTTCCAATTGAAATAACAATACTCCTGCCTTAATTCTTCAATACCCATCAAAATCTTTGTAGCAAAATCAATAACTGCCTACTTTTCTTTTATGACATAACAAAGGAGAAATATGGCAACAACGTATGCTTACAGAATATATTCAACTACATGGTAAAAAATTGTTAAACATAACTGTTTCTATTATTTTGAAGATCAGAATGGTAGCAGCCACAGAGGTTGGAACATCATTTGCAATGAACAAGAGCAAGTTTTACAGCGAAAGAAAGATTTTATGTTATGCTCAGTGGTTGGAAACTAGAACAAACTAAAAAGGTATTTGTAAACATGTAAAGTGTTAAATTACCAGCGATGCGCCAGTCCCAACTGCAAATAGCTTTGCCCCGTTACGCTGCATAAGAGATGAAGATGCTAAAAGCCCTCACTTATGACAAAGTAATTTTATGACTTTCTTTAAATGATCCAAAACATACCACTATAGCACCTATTCTCTGCAAAAGAGAATACGATGTTCCAGCCAAAGCCACCTGTTGAATCAATGTAGTACTGATATAATATCAAGTATCTGCACTCAAACTGCTCGTGAAAACTAAAAAATAAAGAAAAAGAAATGTAGAAAGCTTAGTAAACAGTGCAAACCTGAAAAGCATTTTCAGGACAGCCATAGAAGAATTTAGCAATAGGTCCAGCACTAACTGCAAGAGGTGGTCGGAGAGAAACAGTGGGAGCTGGAAGCCACACAAGCATAAAATCTGCTACAATTGCCATTACCTATTGAAGATTAAATAAATGAATTAGAAGGCACCTAATCTGTTTCATAAAGAAAAGGTCACCTTGGTGCTAAAAGCAAAGTTGATTAGTACAAAGGGAAAATATGATCGTAAGCAGATTCTGAAATAAAAGGGTTAAATAATGCAGATTGGCTTCAATTGAGCACGCACAAATTGCCCATATTTGTCTCTATTACATTGTTAGGCCAAAAGGAAAAAAGCTATTAAAAGGTAAATAGATTAGTTAAAACAATACTTTTCTACCATTTTGTTGCATCTATATTTACATCTTGGTAACCCCAGAGTATCAATTCTTGTTCACAAACACAACTCAATTAACATGCAGTGAAGATTCATTGACATGCTACAAGCAGTTCATTTTACAATTATAAATAATTCTACAGAGCACTTGTGTCTTTCACAATTTTTTTTGGTTCTCTACTGGAAAGCATCTTGACAAAAACTTTCAAAATGAAACTAGAGGCTATTAAATTCTTATAAACTCGGCATTTTTTCACTAATCAGTGCAATCTGATAACCTAAACTTCCTGAATTCATGCAAACAATGACTCTTTAGAGTCAAAATAAAGGTATGAGTGGTCAGCATTGAATATAATCTAGATTCAGTCTCAAACTAAAAACATAATATTGTGTGTGTTCAATCTTTCAAATTTAAGGATGAACAGAGACATTTCAGAATAGTGCCTTAAAAATTGTAAAAAGGAAAAAATCCAAGAATGAAAATTATGAAATGGATGCGTTTATAACCCTCAGCAAAACCTCATGATTAACATGGGTAATGAAGGACCCTTATGGTTTAACTTAACGTCAAGCATAACATTGCATGCTCCCAAGGATACAGATCAATTAACAGTTACTGCTGTGTATAAGAAGCCCGTTGTGAACATCCCCAATTCAATCAGAATTTTACATAAGCAGTGGACACTCTTCAATACATGCATCCATCAGTAACTGCTCCAGCATGTACACATCAAACCTCATTCATAACTTGCATTTTTAGAATTGAGGAGAAGAAGTATGCAGATAGCATGTTGAACCATCCAGGCACATGACTCAGTTCTAATGATTTAACGGAACTATATTACTAAGCACAGGAAGTAACCTGTCACAAAGTGGTGCTTGTTGTTCTTCTGATGTTTTCTACTCTGACCCAGTTGTTACAACTAGCCCAGCTTTGTATGCAAAATCCCAAGAAAAGATAGATAGTAGGAACGCTTGGGGTTTGGCGTGCCCACATATCCTACTCTGATTAGATATGATAGCATCATTAGCAGCACTATCACAAATTTTTCACATATGGAAAACAGAAGTTAATATGAGACATTCTACACATTTTGTGCATGTGAGTCATGATCAGGATTCATGGGCAATTCATCCTTAGTTTTCAATTTATCATCCCAAAAACATGTTTGGACCCCAACCCTCGGAAGAGACAGCTGGGAAATTTCTAAATTTCTGTCTTGTTGGACTATATCGATGGTTGCACTCGTCAATTAGGCACTACATAACTTAAAAGAAAAAAAAAAAAAATATATATATATATATATATATCTAGTTGAATGGCATACCACATCAGCAAGAACAAAATCCAGCTCCTTGGAAAAATTTTCTTTGCGCCGCTCCAACTCCGCAGCAGTCTGAAAGGCAAGCAGGATTTTCATTATAGATGGACAATAGGTCCGATAAATGCTGCACTCAGAAACACATAAGATCCAGGAGAAGAACCAAGAAACAACTCTGAGCTTCCTATTCCGTCTTCATGACAATGACGAGAACTAAGAAAATTATATTGATTTGCTAGATAGTAGGAGCAAAACTTCAATTTATTGTATTAGAGACTTGGGTTCTTAACATTCTTTCACTTTGGCATCCTCTGTCTCTGTTCAGTACATTGAAAGTGGTAGAACTAAAAACATTACCAAATATTAATTATTTAAATTCAGTGGTGCCATGACAATAACTTGGTTCCTCCCCTGAGTTAATATGTCTTGTTTTAAATAAATTTTAAAATAAAAAGAAAACCATCAAATTAAGATGATGGTCTCAAAACCTGCAGGGAACAATCAAAAGGTAAACACACAATATCCTTACACAGCAAACCAATACGTTAACATTTCAAAAGTAGTCTCATGTTTGTGACTGATTATAAGCATAAACTACAGATCCCAAACACTGGGACCAGTCCCGCCACAATTTGGAATAAAAGAGGAGCCTCGCTTAAAAGCGTGAGTTTAATTTACCTAAAAAAATAGATACAATATCCAAAATGTGAAAAATTAAGGTTAGTATAAAAACTCTTTCGGTCATTTTATGACTTTGTCTAGTATGTCTCATTTGCATGGCTGAATTTTTCATTATTACTTTAGCACCCATCACCTAGAAAGCTCTTAGTTTTACACACAGCATTCTTACAATGGTAGCAGATCAAATATAAACATGGCAACTGATAGTATCTTTGTCCTCAGAAAAAGCAGCATGTAAAAGTAACATCTAACAGCATAAGAATAAGAATGAAAAACCAAAGAAGGGAGATTAAGTTCAGCTAAATATTAAAGCAGCCAGTTGAAATAATCATGTCAAACATCAAACAAAAAATCGCCTAATTAGCTAAATTCAATTAATAAAATTCAGAGAAACAAACCTTCGTAAAGATCCCAACACCACACTCCATAGCAACCTTGGCCAAGAACAAATCATCAGCCAGCAACCGCTCCTTAAACCCTCCGAAATTCAGCAACCACCGGAACACAGCCGACTTCTCCAAATCGAAGAACCTCCGCACAATCGAACCCGGGACGCGCCCGGCCTTAATCGCCGCCCCTAAATCCGCCGGCAAACTCTCCAGCGGCCTGCCCGCCTCCGCAAGCACCAGCATAGCCTCTTCCCTATTGTGTTCTCTATCCTCCGCTTCACCGTCGCCTCCGCCACCGCCTTCGCCACCACCTCCGCCACCATTTCTAATGCTTCCGCCGCCGTTCCCGGTTGAAAAAATGGCTGTTGTCGGCGAACGGAGCAAATGGGTGGGCCTGAAAATAGTAGCGGAGAAAGTGAGATTGGGAATGAAGAGGCGAGAATATGTGTTTCCACGGTGGGCGATGAGGGTGAAGCCTGGAAGAGAAGAGTGGGTGTGGTAGAAGCAATGGTTTTGGGTGGGAAGAGGGAAAGAGCGGGTGGAGAGGTTGGAGAAGGAAGCGATGGCCATTTCAGAGAGGAAGAAGCGAAGGTGATAGTGGTAGAATTGGCAAGCAACGTACGTATTGACTGTTAAAAGTGGCGGGGGAGGGAGAGAGAGAGAGAGTGAGGGAGTTGGTACTTGGTACACACTTCGCTTCGGTTTTTGGTTGTTGGTGGAGGATGTGGATCTAGGTGTTGGGTGACTACCGCGCGTTCGGTTGACTAATAATAATCATTATAATGACTATAGATTTCATTTGAATCATTTGTAAAAACTTTCTTTTTTATAAAATAAATTAATTTTTTATATTTTAAATTTTGCATCTTTGATATCTAATGCAAAAGGTATAAAATATTATAACTCTAAAAATTTTCATACTAATTAAATATACATTTTGTAAAAGTTACAATACAAAAAGTAAAGAATGTGAAATGATTATGAAATGCCTAAATTAATCATTTGATTTATAGATATGTATGCTTATTTAATTTTAGTATTTATTGTATTAATTAATTTTTTTTATAAAATTATTAATTATTTTTTTTTTGTCAAATATTTTTAAAATTGATATCAATTTAAAAGATTTAATTTCAAATGACAATAGTTATTACCATTTATTTATATTTTTTAATTATATTTTTGTCCCATTAACTTAGGATCCTAACTTTGCTATTTTTAAGTTAGTAAGAGCAAATAATAAGTTAATCTTAGTAGAAGAAATGCATAACTTATAACAATAATCTTTTTTATATAATTAACAATAAAATATCTGATAAGAAGACCTCTTCATACTCACTCGAGGATAGATAAATTAGTGGCTAATATGAAGCATAAGAAAGGTAAACCATATCTTGGGCGAAAAAAAAAATGAAAGCAAATACAAGATAGTTTGAGTTTGGAAAATAAGTGGTGAAAGGGAAAACAAAATGAAGTATAGGGACAAATATCAGCTATCCAAGTCAACATGGCCAAAGAAGGGTCCCACACTCTACAACTGAAAAGTGAAGGTGGATTAGAGGGCTATGTGATACCGCGTGAGGGGTTTGTAACAACTTGTTTGGTTGTAAAATAAGGAAAAAAAAAAAGTAATATTTTTGCAAACCATGATGATCATGGCAGATTGGCGGAGGAGGAAGATCGGAGGGAATATAGCATAAAAAACCTAAGGGTGGATGAAATGATTCTTGAAGAAAGTATTGTGACTGATCAACAGAAGGGAGACCTCGCTCAACTGTTTCTTACAAGGATTCTTTATTAGGCTATAATGGTGTGAATAACCATGTGTTGAACTTATCAGACAAGGATGAGATGATGATATCTGACGAGGAAGAAGAGTTTGTGGTCTCAGAGGAAATCAAAGAGGCAATGAGCAATCACCTTCTGATACCGCATTCGGAGGATGAATGGCAGCAATGTTGTTGGCCATTCGGGGTGAAACTAAAAAAATTGGTAAGGGGCAAAAATTTATACTTAATAAATGCTCTAATAATTATAAAAAATATAATTTTAAATATATATTAAATTAACATAATAATATTCATTAAAATTAAAAAATAGAAATGCATTATAATAATAAAAAATAACACTAAAATAAATATAATTGCATTAATACAAAGTAAATATATATTAGAAGTAATATAAGTGTATTAGCCATTAGAATCATTCTCTTTGATTTTTAATTGAACATAATTTATGTATAATCTCCTTTATATTGAAATTTTTTATAATTTTTCCTTAATATAATCAGTCAAATTATTTGCCCAAAAAAAATCATCCTTCATTATATTATGAAAATTTGTTTTTACAATAGTTAAAGAAATTAAAAAAAATAAAGTAATCTTTGTAAAAGAATAAAAATCAGATTGTAAAAAGTATATTATTAGTCATTCTTGAAGGATGAACATAAGAAATTTCTTTAAAAAGTTTTAATATATCTTATTATGCTTGGTTTTTTAAATTTATTTTTATGATTAATATAAGAAACAACTTTGAATTTAGAAATATGTTTTAAAATTTTAAAATATTAAAGAGGACAAATTAAAAAAAATTGAGTGAGGTAAATTTAAAAATTAAAAAAATAATATTACATATCTACATAATATGTATAAAAATTTCTTTTAAAAGAGCGACTGTCCTTGAAATTTATATTTTAGTCTGTCCTTGTCAACTTTAAAAGAAGACCCCATCTTCACTCTTTTGGGAAAGAGGCTTAGCTATAGATACCTTAAGGATAGACTGAAAGCCAAGGAATGTAAGAGACTTTGAGTTGATTGACCTTAAAAATAACTTTTTCATAGCTAAGTTTAAAGGACCATGTGTTATCTTAGAATATTATATGGTGATACACCTTAAGCAACCAATAATAGCCTAGGGAAGATTGAATGCTGAGTTAGGATCCCAAACCTCCCCATCCAATTCTATAACAAGCACTTTCTATGGAGACTTGGCAAGACCCTCACAATTGATGTTAACATTCTTTTGATAGGATAAGGAGAAGAGTTCAAGATGGAAAAAGGGAAGTTCACTAGAATTAAGGTTGAGATTGATCTTGGAAGAAACTCATCTCTAAGTTTATTATTCATAACTCAGTCTTTTACAAGGAAGTATGAAGGACTGGACTTAATCTGTTTTATGGGAAGTATGGCCATAAAAGAGAGGATTGTCCATTGGTAACCTCGGAGATGACAGACATTTCAGTGGATGGTATGACTTGAGCAATTCAAACTCACCATAATATTTTGCATGATGAGATGTTTGATCCCTCGATGCTTGAAAAATTAAGAAAAAGAGAGAGAGAGAGAGAGAGAGAGAGTTAGATCCCATAATTTGGGAAGTAGCTTGCAACAATGGAAAGAGATAAGAATGAGCAGTACATCCATAATACTCACACTAACCCAATATATAATCACTCAAGGTATGCAATAATCGCAGATATAGAGATGGACCCGTTAATAGAGGGTCAAATCCTACTAACTATGGTCAATTGAACAGATTTTGAAGAATGAATGGGAAGATACTCTTGGCCACTTATATAGACAAGTAAATGCTAGTGCTGATTGGGTTGCAAAATTTGTCCATATAATCCCCTCAAAATATAATGAGATTTCTAACCTTCTTTTGAGTCATTTTACTTGCCTTAATGTTGGATGTCTCCTTTACACGCTTTATTTAAGATGCTTATAGGGGTGGAGCCTCATGGATCAGTTAAAAAAATTAATATTTTTTATTTTTAATTATTTTTAAATAAAAATATGAAAATCATTTCTCATTTATTTTATTCACATCTATACCAAATAACTTGTAAGAATTTTTGGCACATTAATATATATTCAAATATTTTATTTCTTAATGTTTAAAAGATATTTGAAATTATAAAGCTTAATCAGATTACTAAAATATTAAATAAGATAAGAATTATAATTTTAGAAAAATTAATAGTTATATTTATGAGAGATATATGTTTTGCTTCACAGAACTAAATCTAAATGGATATTAGTCTGTTTTTCTTGACATAATTAGAATATGAAAAAATAAATAAATTTTTCTGTTTAGGAACTCATTTTAGAAGATAAAAAATTCAAGTCTCATATTTTTTTAATATTAAATCTTTAAATTTCTGAATTTAAATTTATTCAAAATTGAAATTCATTTATACAGAATTATAATTAAAAAATAAAAAAAAATTAAATAAAATATAATTTAAACAGCCTTTTGGATTATTTTTTATACTATTTCTTTTAGTTTTATTTTTAGTATTTTTGGTGGTACGTTTCTAGAACTCTTATCTGAATCAAACTCCTTTGATCTTCTTCTGCAATCCTGTGTTTATCTTCATTTTTAGAACAAATAAAATTCTTTAAAAGAATCAAGAAACCAAAAAACATTGTTAATAAATTGATTGATTTTTCATAACCAACATCAAAATCAAAGCTTTTTAAACAATGCAATCTAGCTAAACTAAAAAATAGTTCAAAATCACAAACAATATATATAAATATATAATAGTACATTTACGGATTAACTAAGATGATGTTAAAAAAGGATGCAACATGATTGATCAACCCAACAGAATGACACCGTGTTTGCTTAAAAATTAATTCACTCCAATATCTCATTGTAATTTTGATAAAGTAAATGAATTGAAAATATTAATGAAAAAGAAACTTAGCATGAAGCTTTTTACATTCAAAGATCACACAATATGAATATATAATCTAATCTTCATGCATATGATCTTTAGTTGCGTCGGACTGGATCATGTGACTTAGGGCTTTTCTTATCTTTCAATGTCATGCACATCAGTATGTCAAAATAATTAGTGTGTGACCTGTGGTTTGCACTGATTTTTCCTTTTTCTTTTTTTTCCCTTTTGGTGCATATTAAGAAATATAGATTCTAAAATTAACTTGAAATTGTGTTTCAATAAGATAATATTATGTGGCATTCAAATTTTTTTTTACATTAAGAATATCAATCTATAATGAATAAAATCAAGATAACGTTTTTATTTCATTAAACCTTCAATTAGCATATACTTTGTTTAATTTAACTCACTTTTGATTATCACTCAATATTTCATATCTTTAGCTCAAAAGATAATTGCCTACTTGACCTCTTTATCCTCCTCCTTAGCTCGCCTTTTGAATTTAGTGCAGATAGAAATTAGAGAGTAAAAGGAGGGTTGGTTGTCATATAATGATGCTCGATCTAACAAAAATTGTTGTAGTTACAAACTTACAATACACAAACATATTAATTGAGGAGTAAAAAGAAAGAAAAAAAGAGAGGCAGCAATAAAACCTAGCTCAACTAATTATCAAGCTTCTATATATTACATGTTTTGATGTTGAAGAATTAATTCATTTTCAAAATATAACAAAACTCATTTTTTTTTTAAATTTTGAACCCACTTAATTTGATAAAGCTCAATAAACACACACGTATATTTGTTTTTTTCTCAGTTCTTTCTTTTATTTTCCTTTTTTTTCTCTTTTTTTTCCCTATCTTTCTTCCTCCTTTTCTTATTTCTCCCTTATTTTTCTTCTTTTTCTCAAATTGCCCTTAACTTTATTCAATTGGATCACTTTAGTTTTAAATACTAAGTTGTTACATTATACTAATAAATAATTTTTAAATTGTAATTAGATATTAATTGTACTATAATTTTACTGTAAAAGTATACATTTTTTAATAGGTTATGGAAAACCTGTTAAAGAGAAAATTGACATCATATTCAAAGCAATTATATTCATTTAGACTTCATGAATATAATCTCTCACAATAGTTATTGCCATATGACTATTAATTTAAAAGATTTAATTTTATATGATAATAGTTATTTCCATTTATTTATATATATTTTTAATTATATTGTTGTCCCATTAGCTTAGCTTAGGGTCCTGACTTCGAAATATTTAGATTAATAAGAGTAAGTAATAAGTTAAGCTTAATGGAAGAAATGCATAAGTTATAAACAATAATCTTTTTTATATAATTAACAAAAAAAATCTAATAAGAGGACCTCTTCACGCTTACTCGAGGATAGATAAATTTGTGGCTAACATGAAGCATAAGAAAAGTAAAGAAGAAAAAAAAACATTTTTTGATGAAAAGTAAAGAAGAAAAAATTGAATACAAGATAGTTTGGAAAATAAGTGGTGAAAGGGAAAACAAATCACAAATATAAAGACAAATGTCAATTATGTAAGTCAAGGTGACCAAAGAAGGGTCCCACACTCGCACTCCAGCTGAAAAGTGCAAATTCTTTGTAGGAAAGTGGATCGCAGGAGAATGTGATACGGCGCGTGAGAAGCTTGTAAGGGTTTTTTGGTATTTAATATATATTTAAATAAATTAATTTTTACAGTTTAAAAAATATTTGAGATTATAAAGCTTAATAAGATAACTAAAATATTAAATAAGATAAAATTACAATTTTAGAAAAATTTATAGATATATTTATAAGTGATATTTGTTCTGTTTCTGAAGACGGACAAAGCTAAATTGATATAAGTCTGTTTTTTTTTTGTTGGATGTGGTTACAATCTTTTTTCTATATATTGAATCTTTAAATTTCTGAAATTAGACTTATCCAAAATTGGAACGTAATTACATAAAATTTATTTATATAGAATTATAATAAAAAATAAAAAATATCAACTAATTATTAATATAATTTAAAATCATAGAACGCCTTTTGGATTTTTTTGGACTTATTTTTTTTGGTCTACTGAACTTTAAAGCCAAGACTCTTTAATTTCATTCATCTGTTGCAGATTTTATCACAAGATGGGCCTGTGAAAAACATTGTTAGTAAGAATGGATTTGAATATCTTTTTTGGTACATTAAGGCCTAGGCCCAATTAGAAACATTCAAGTAGGTTTGATCTAGCGCACTTCCTTCTTCATTTTCGTTTAGCCTAGATCCTTTAATAATTAACTATTTAAAAGAATTGAATAAAAAATTTGCTAAGAATTTAAAAATAAAAAGACTGTAATATTTTAAATTCTGGTAAAAAAGAATGCAATTTTTTTGTGAACAATATAAATTATTTCCTAATGCTCAAATACCTTTTAGATTCCAAAAGAGATACCGGCAAAGCATGTAACTTATTTATGATTTAAAGGAATTCCTTAATTATCATATTTTAATGAAATGACAATAAATAGGAGTTAGAAATATAATTATTTTAGTAGAAATCTCTTATTTGCTAAATCTTGTAGATATTAGAATAATTTATTTCTTAATAAATAATTTTTTAAGTGAGCTTTTTTTATTTTTGTACCAAAGTAAACTATTATATTGTAAATTAAGTTATAATAAAAAATTATTTTTTAAAAAATAATAATTTCTTTAAATAAATAATAATAAATTTAAAAATATTACAATAATATAATAATAAAAGTTGTTTATATCAAGCTCAAACCCTAGCTAAATTCAAAATAATAAATGTGATATTAACTTGTTTTATATTCAGGTAATTTTTTTTAAATGGGTCCTTTTTTTTCTCAATGTTTTTTAGAACTTATATCTGTTTTTTTTTTTTTAAATTAAGTCTATCAAGTTAGAAAGACTTGTTAACCTATGATCAACTCTAATCTCCTAAAATGATAAATATTAATGAGATAATACTTTTTGTCATAAGCTTCTGGAACTCTAGTATAATTCAAACTCTTTTGTTCTTCCTCTGATCCAATGTTTATCCTCATTTTCACGACAAATAAAATTTTCCAAAGAATCAAGAAACCAAAACAACCTTGTTGATAATTTGATTGATTTTTCATAAACAACACCAAAGTCAAAACCTCTTGAATTTGAACTCAATTTAGCTAAATTAATCTGTAGTTCAAAATCATGAACAATGAATATAAATATATAATAGTAAATTTATGAACAACTAAGATAGCATTAACAAGGGATGCATCATGATTGATCAAACCAACCAAATGAAATCATGTTTGCTCAAAAATTAATTCACTCCAATACCTCATTGTAGTTTTGATAAAGCAAATGTATTGAAAATATTAACGAAAAAGAAAATTAGCATAAAACACTTTTATATTCAAAGATCACACACTATGAATATATAATCTAATATTTATTCATATTGAACTTTTGCTGTGTTTGAATGAATCATGAGAGTTGGGGCGTAACTTACCTGTCAATTTCATGCATATTAATGTATATGTTCAAATACGCTTTATTTGATATAAGAAATTAGTAAGTATAAAAATTAAAAAAAAAAATAGAGATAGGAAATTATCCTTATATTCTTATATTAACAAATTGTATTCTTACATTGAAAAAAAGACAAACATTATTAAATAATAAGAACAATAATATAATAAATAATGCATAAATAATTAATATCTTGTTTTCATGATTCCATTTCCTCTCCTCTTTGTATCATGACACCAAACATGACTTTAGTGTGTGACCCGAAGTATGCACAAGATTTTTTCCCCTTTTAGGGCATGGTAAGAAATATAAATTCTAAAATTAAGTTGAGACTGTGTTCCAATCTTAATATATTAAAAGATAATATTAAGTTGCATTCAAAATTTTTTCACATTAATAATATCAATCTATAATGAATAAAATCAAGACAACCTTTTAATTTTATTCAACCTTTAATTAGCATATCTTATTTGTTTAATTTCATTTCTTCGACTGTAATGCCACCACTTTTTATCATCACCTATTCCATCTCTTTAAACTCATACATACGTGCCAACTTGATTTCTTTGTCTCTCTCCTTAACTCACGTTTTAAATTTAGTGCGAGTAAAAATTAGAGAGTAAAAGGAGGTTAGTTGTCATATATAATATTTTAAAAATCAGACCCATGATTAAATCAACAAAGATAGCAATATATAGTTTAATAATTGAACCAATGTAATGTTGAAGAAATCATTTTCAAAATATAACAAAGTTCAACTAATCATTTGTTTTTGTCATTACCAACGATAAATTCAAATGCGATAATTTACATAAAAGAATTCAAAAGAGGGAAGTGAGTTGATCTGAAAGGTAGAGGAGGCAAGGAATATAAAACATATAATGACAGTAAAGAAGTCTTTGAGACCATGGCCACTGATACTAAGAAGAACACTTTTGTATGAAAAAGGAAATAAATACAGTGAGGTAGATGTCCACTAACATCATATCATCAAAATATGTAATGGATATAACCCACTCATCACTTGCAAAGAAGGGTTGCACCAGTCAAACTTGGATCAAGCTTCATAAAATCAACACCACATCTCCCAAAACTTGCGTATTGATTTGTTTATTGTTCACCGTTAGCTGCATTGTTAATTGATGCGTATTTCAACACAGTCCAGTAGAAAATTGGCGTGCCAATTAAGTATGATAAAACTTGGTCCAATATGAACAAAGCTAATTGGTTCAAATTTGAAATTCAAATTTGCATATATAGATAAAGAGTGATGGGAATTGAGTTGCGTTAGTTTTAGATTCAATTGCTACCCTGTGAAAAGATTTAATGGGCAATAACATCACATATGGCAATGTGATGGTACCATATAACGAGGTGCGATTCATTAAATGCATTTGATGAAGCTCTTTATTCTACCCCATAATACCCAGAGGTTTACCCTATGGCTATTTGGTAACGTTAAGCATAAAAATGAAAATTAAAAAAAACAAATGAAATAGATAAAAAAATAACTTTCATAGATCTATTTTAAAAAATAATAAAAATAAATATTATGAATAATTATAATTAGAGCATAATAAATATTACATCAATTTTTTTTTTCATTTTTTTCGTTTCAATAGCAAAAGGGCTGTAGTGACCAGATTGTTAAGAAAAATAATAATTAAGGAAAACAACCATCTTATCATGTCTTCGGGGGGCGGAAGTACAAAATGGTTCCTATAATAATCGTGCAACTTTTATGAAGTCATACTATGAAACACTTACATTCATCTTTTTGTTTTCTCTTAATACTTTTAGTTGCGAAGATGGCATAATTTGAATTATTAAATAATTTTATTTGGCACATGCAAAGTAATTTAAAATGATATATATGAAATGATAACCCAAAAATAAATGCTTTATCACAAAGAGTTTGGTATGAATTTGTTTTTAAGTGCCACAAAATTGACATCCAAAATTTTGAACTTCCAATAATCTTTGCTTAATATTAAAGTTCCATTATAAAGACATTTTGATTTACTATACTTTGAAGAGAAGTACAGCTCTTCCATATCAAACTAAGACATAATTGAAAGTTGGAATTGGGGTATACTTGGATAAGGTTAGATCAGGTTTTAGATTTGCTTAAGGTTTAACTCAATTTAATATTCTGTTTGGTTAGAGGATATAATAATAAAAAATTATAAAATATGAATAGGTGAGATAAGAAATAACTATTTTATCTTTATTTTTAAAAAAATAATTTGATAGATAAAATAATAAATATAAAAATATAACAAACTTTACATAAATTATGTAAAAGGATTACGTTCACAATATTGTGAAACAAATAAAACCTTAGGGGCAAGTCATGTTTTTTTGGCCTAAAGCCCAACAAAATCTAATTTTATATCAAGTCTATCTAGGCTTAATTGATTTAAGTTAAACTAAGTTAATTTTATATTTGAAAGTTTGTAGTAATAGAATAAGATAATATATTAAAATAAAAATTTTATAAAAGCCTATAATTTGGTAGAATATCCAAAGAGTTTCTCATCATGCATAAATAGATCATTTCATGCATTGAAATAAATAGATCATTTCATGCATTGAAGCTTTATTTCCTTGAAACAAAATTCTCTTGTCAAGACTTAAATTCAAAAAAATTCTACTACAAGTAAAAAGATTTCGACAAGGATTACAGTTTTCCTAGTCTTCTTGTCCCCACAATGCAGCATTCCTTCCTTGCATAGAAAGCCCTAAACCCCAACTTCTCTAGCACCCCCAAATTTATTTGCAGAGTACTACGTCCTTGAATGTAGTGTCATCATAATTTGCCACCACCAAGATTATTAACAAAAATAGTTGGCATCTAGATTCAAATTATTTTTTGCATTATTTACATATTACAATGACTTAGGTAGCTTTAAATTTATTTTCAAAGCAATTACAAAACAAAAAACATAGGAAATTAGAAAGCAATTTGAACCCAATTTCCAACAATTTTAGTCGAACAATCTCAATCCCAACCTTACCAGAATAAAAAATTAATAAATTCAACCAAAGTATAATTACAAAACAAAGCGCTTAGAATTATAAAGCAAAGGATTAATAAACGCCACCCTTGAATGAAGCTTGAACTTTAATCTCCTGCTTTCTCAAAATCCACCAGAATATTTAAGACAGAGGGCGCCGATTAGGTGTGAGCAAGTGCACAATCTTATGATATCCTTCGAATGAAGAGAGTTTGTTGCATTTAAGGCTGTAAAGGAAGATTGGTGTGCTTTTCATGGTGCCAAAGACTTATTCGATGATGTATGATGATCTCTTCTCTTTCACACCAAAAGGGAACTCGATAATGTTGTTCAAAGCTAAGAATATGAGACTAAGAGTGAGAATCAACAAAGGCAAGATGAGAACTCACGTAAACAATTCTTGTAAGTAACCATCGTAAAAACTTGTAAATAAAATTTCAAGGATTTCTCCCTTTAATTCTATCCATGTATTAATCATTTACAAGATAATAGATTTCAAATTTATAAAAAGCAAATGATCCTAGAATCATATTACCATAGTACCATTGGAAAAAGAAGGTCACAAGCTTTGCAATGACACCCATTTCACCTCAAAAACCATTTTTAGCACCGATTTTTGTCACAACTAGAAGTTATTTTTGGCGGTGATCAAAAGTTGTTGCTAAATATTGCTTTAATGATACCATTATACAAAACTTTTAATAGCAACGGTTGCCAGTGATTTTTAAGGCAACTTGTTAGGGTTGTTATAAAGCTACTTTTAATGATAACCTTTAAAGATGGTAATTGTTGAATTAAATCACGAGTGAAATGCAAACAAAGATGAGGCTAGGGCTCTCAATTTGAAAGGAGGAAAAAGCTTATGACAACATTGTTCAATATATATATAAATTAACCCACCATGTCACCTCTAGTCAAATTGAACAAAAAAAGTTTTGATATAAAATTCAGCCCAACCCAATCTTATGGCCCAATCTACTTTCCTATTATTTTTTTTGTCTGCCCAATTTAGCCAAGTTGAGTTCAATAAAATGATTATAGCCATATTTACCCTTATTTAAAACAAAATTTTAAAATCAATTAATTTCATCTAGACATGTGATAGTATTTCAAATAATATTTCACTATTCTTATTTTCTGACTAATATTAAAACTCAGGCCAAAAGAAAATTCCAACAAAAATACTAGTATTTAAAACTTTTATAAGAAGTAAATTAGTTATTTCAATACTGTGTTTGCATAAAAATTAATTTCCTACCAATATTTAAAACTTTCAGGCCAAAAAAATTCTAAATACTTTGTTTGCGTAAAAATTAATTCACTCCAATATCTCACAATAATTTTTATAAAAGTAAGTGCATTGAAAATATCATGAAAAAACTTTGACAAGAATCTTTTTATATTCAAAGATCACACAATATAGATATATGATTTGATGATGTTCATGCATGACTTCGGCTGTATTGGAATGAAGTCTTGACTTGTTTGTCAATGTCACGCATATCAATTTGTTAGAAATATACATCGGTTACAAGAATTCGTACAATTTTCACCTATTTATAAAATAAGACCAAAATGTATGACTCACTCTTTTTGATAGAAAATAATAACTTTTTTAGAAAAAATTTTTCTCGTATTTTTAAAATTAATTTTATTAAAAAAAATATTATCTTTTATTAATTAATAATTGATTAAAATTTTTTTGCCAATCAAAGAATTGAAAAAAAAAATAGAGAATTAGAATAATTATATTTTGGGCTTGGGTTTAGTTTAAAAACGGATTTTTTTAGTTTCGAATTATTAATTCAGGAGTTTAAGAAATTGGAAAAAAATGAATTAAGAAAATGCTGCAAAAAAAATTTAAAACAGGGTAGTTTTTTTTAGAGAGATTTAACCCCAAAAAAAAAAGATGGAGCATTAGAATAACTAGAATCAAGGTTTGGTTTTTATTTTAAAAAATGGAGTACCATTTTAGTTTAGGTCTTAGGATTATTAATTTCAGAGTTAAAGCAAAATTTAAAACACAAAACAAATCAATTAATTAGGGTTCCGGTTTTAGTTTAGAACAATTATAATTAGGTTTTGGGTCTAGTTTAAAAAAATGAAGCATTATTTTGGTTTAAAAAAAATAGAACAAAAATTAACCGAAACAAATGCAAAATAATTTAGGGAAATTTGTGTGGATTAGAAAAAAAAAAGGGATTTAGAGAAATGCTAGAAACGTGTTTGGATTAGGGTAATTTGATTAGAGAGAATTAAGAAAAAGAAAAGAAATGAAGCAATAGTATAATTATAATTAATGTCTGAGTTTAGTTTGAAAAGAATGAAATATTATTTTAGTTTAGGTTTTACGGTTATTAATTTCAGAGTCAAAGCTAAATTGAGTTGGCATACGTTATATCGACTCACATTCTGTTGCTTTTTTTTTTTAATGAAAAAAAAAACTATGAGAAATTAATACCAGTCCGTAAATAATAACTCAATAGAATATTTTTTTTAAGACGATATATGGGTGAAAAAATTGCTTGTGAGGAAATAAAGTTAATAGATGTGCTCATTTTTTCCGAAGGTGAGTTATACAAATTTTTTTGAGTTCTGTTAAAATTATATAAATTTTTTATTTTTTAAAAATATATAAATCTTTATTAAAACAAGTAAATTACATATATCTCTCTAAATTATTTTTGAAATTATAGTGATATCCCTTTTATTTTTATAATATATACAAACCTTTTTTAAAATAAATAGTAAATTATACAAATTTCTTTGTATTTTTCAAAAAATTATACACATAAACTTCTCTCAAAATAAAAGTAAATTACACAAACTTCATCTTTATTTTCAAAAAAAGTTTGTGTATATTATAAAATTAGATAAAAGATTTATGTAGTTTCAATAAAACTTACTGAGAAGTTTGTATTTATGTAGTTTCAATAAAACTTAAGATAAGTTTGTATAATTTACTTTTTGTTTTAAGGAGAGTTTATGTATATGTCAAAAATAAAAGAGATATATATATATATATATATAATTTTGAAAATAAAATTATATATATATAATTTTATCAAAACTTATTAGAGGGTTATTTATATTTTGAAAATAAAAAAAAGTTTATGTAACTTAAAAAATTTTTTTAAGAAATATGTAATCTATCCTTTTTTAAATACATAAACATAAATATATATTTTTTGTTTAGTTACTATTTGACCTTTTAAATTTTATTCAATTTTTAATTTTGTATTTATAATTAAATTTTTATTGTTGTAAAAAATTTTAATTTAATTTTTTATTGTCAAACCATTGTCTATTGGTTATGAAAATTTGTGAGAATAGTTAATAATGTCTCATTTTAACATTTTGAATATGGAAGATTTAAAATACAATTAGTCAGCCCATGGCCATGATAAGGAGGAAAGCTCGTGACAATGATGGAGAGAGAAGTGAATAATATGATAATAATGAAGATAATTATTATGCTATTAGTTAATCTGAGTTGGCGTGAATTCTCTTATGTTTAGTGTCAAAATAATATACCATTGGTTAAGTTAGCAAATCTTCACAATCTCCGTACGAAAATTTAATAATAAAGATTAAATTTAAAATTTACACGTCTAGTTATAAACTTTTAAATAATAATAATAAAATTAAAATTAAAGTAAACTTTGTCAACAAAGTACTTAAACCTTTTAAGTAGAACAATAAAAGGAGAAAAATAAAAGAAAGTAAATAAAGAGGGTTTGTGTCCTTAATTATTCACTCAGCTATTTGTTTAATGAAAATAATATAATTTAATTTTGGATAAATTATTCTCTTAATACTTAAAAAATGTCTAAATTATATGGCTTTCTATTTTATTTTAAAAAACTACACTTTTTTAAAATAAAAAATACACTACACTTATATTTTTTTTGCAATCAAAGATAAACAATAATTACATATCTATTACTCATATAATATAAAAAATATTGAATAGGTATTTAACCAATATAAAATAGTCATTTTTTTAAATATAATAAAGTGTAAAATAATTTTACAAAATAAATAATTATTAAAAATAATAAACATATTCATAAATTAAATTTTTAGATTAACCAATTAAATAAAATGATATTTAATTTCAACAATGACATTTTTATTTATCTTAAAAAAATATTAATAAATGTAAGGTTGTCATAAATTGAATAAAATTTTAGACTAAATTATCTATATTTTTAACACAAAATAAATAATATTAAATAAAAATTTTAAAATACATTTTTAATAAGTTATATTTATAAATAAAAAATAAATACTAACTTTGAGAATATTTTTGTCATAATAAAATATGAAAAACGTAATATTTATATTTCATCTATATTTTGATAGTAGAAAAAATGATTATATACAAAGAATAGTCATATACTTGAAATATCTTCAAAATAAAAGAGAAAAATAATTCATCTTTTTATTTTTCTCTGCTTCCTCTTTAATTTTTTGGTTGACTAAATGAAAAAAATTACTCTCCAAATCATTCTCTAAATTATCATTTTAGATACAATTTTTAGACATTTGTTAATAAAAACATGATAATAATTAAATATTATATAGTTAAATTTTTTAAAAAATATTTTTTTTACTTATTATACCTTTTATTAAAAATTTTGTAACAAACAGAATAATTTTACTGAGTGAAGTAAAAATAAAATACTTCCTAAATTGTGCTTCTTCTTTCACAATCCAATGGGCTTCGCTAGACGATAAGGCTCCTTATCCTCTCTTCCATACGGATAGCCTGCAAGTGGCAATAAGCTCTGCTTCCCGAAACTCGCTGTTCGGCCATGGCTACTTGTACCACACCTTCATCCCTCATGCTAACGCATGCTGCCTCCTCTGTGCCCCCTCAAGACCTCACTCCCTCACTTCGTTGCTTCAATCCTAACCCTATTTTTCGAGCTTTCTCTCTCTATCCTTTGGTTTCCAAGTCCAGAGCAAGAAACCCTGGCAAGTGTGTCGATGTGAATTCGCAGAAAGAAGCTAAGAGGTCTTATCATGTAGTGGTGGCTGCTTTGGCTGCCGAGGCTGCCCAGGCCGAGGTTGAGGTTGCTGAGAGTTTGGGAGAGAAGGAGGCAGTGGATGGTGGTGATGGCTCCGCAGCAAACACTGTTATCACGCCCAAGCCTAAGAAAGGGAAGGCTGCATTGCCTCTCAAGAGGGACAGGGTAAGTGTAAATCATTCTCTTGATGTTAGTTTGTCGAGAATAATGAGCTTATTGAGTGACTTAATTGTTTGATTCTTTTCTGGTTTAGGCTTTAATTACCTCTGTGGGGTTTCTGTTTGAGGAATCATTGCCCTTTTATAGAGAACTTCTATGCCTCGTGTATTTCCTTTTTTTTTTTTGAATAATTATGTTATATATCTATCAATCTTCTTTGTTTTGGATAAAAATTTCGGGCAACTTATATTTTATCTTTTCTTGGAGGCAGATTATGGGTTTTATTAACTTGTCCCTCCACGATTCATGGTGACCTCTACCTAAACTTGTTTTTTGGGAATTTAACTATTCGACATTGTCTCTGTGGAGAGGAAAATTATTTGTCTTGCTTCCATTTCGCATTTTCAAGTTGCGAATTGCTACAAATGAATGGAGGTGCAGTTTGTATCTAAATATCCTGCATTCATTTGGTTAGCATATGATAGTTTCCACGAGCTTTTTACACAATCAACTACCAAAGTGAAGTCATTTCCACAAATTAACTTGTCTAGCATTTCATGAAGTTACATAGTTATTACTACTGTCATTTGGGCTAAGCTAACAGTTTAAGCGTTCTTTGATGGGCCAATTTTAGTTAATGGAGTATGCTTTCAAAGGCTTGTGAAATTTAGAAGATGTTCAATTTCTGTGCAGGCCAATAGTGTTTATGACTTGTGAGTTGTGGGTAGTAAGTTATTATTCCATGATAGTCTCTGTAAAGGTTCCTATCATGTATCATGTTTAGGAATTGAGGCAAAGTATCAAGATTTTATCTATTATATCATATTTCTCCGCTTATTATCTATGTACCTAAAGTTGTGTTTGTAGAGTGAAATTTACTTTTTTAATTTACTTTGAATTTTCCTTTCTAACTAAGTTCTGAGGATTTTCTATTACTATCATATACCTTTGTGGCTTTATAAATTCACTTGTCAACAATAAGGAAGACATATATCATATTTGGTTGTTAGTTATATTTGTCTCCTCATTCCATACAAGCCTTTTGCTTGTCCAGCTGTTCTTGCTCTCTCAGGACTTCCTAGGTAAATCAAGTATGTGAAAAAATTTTAAACAAATTTTCACGCATAGTCAACTTTCATACAATAGGTTCTGAGTCTACATAGATCGTTGCTTGGAGCCAATAGTGAGTAAGTTTTAGATGAATGAACCCTCTTGTGGATCACATTCTCTTGCACATTAATGAATCAAGGAATTGTGTATGCAAGGTCTCCAGGTCTGTAAAGGAGAATCAAGATTAGATAGGTGGTATCTCCCTAACAATGACAATGGGGTGTGCTAAGCTAGGGTTCAAATCCAATAGTATGGTCATTGTGTTTATGCTTTTAATTTGGCTATTTAAAGTTTATGTGCTTAATGAGTTTCTTCCTGTAGTGACAGTCTAAATTTTAAAAGAAAGACCAATGGTTTTTTAAGGTTGAGGTGATTGTTTGGGTCATTTAATTGTTCATACTTGCTACTATGTTTTTTTCTGCTTTCTTTTAAGGTTAATTGTTGTTTTTATATCTCACCAGACGAGATCTAAGAGGTTCTTGGAAATTCAAAAATTGAGGGAGCATAAAAAAGAGTATGACTTAAAGACAGCAATATCTTTGCTTAAAGAAACAGCAAGTACAAAGTTTGTCGAAACAGTGGAAGCCCATTTCCGCCTCAACATTGACCCTAAATATAATGATCAACAGTTAAGAGCAACAGTGAGTTTCGTGCTTTTTGCTTGATTTTTGGTATCTACTAGTACAATGAAAACTTGACTCATGATTTTGCAATACATGCAATGATCTATTACCTTCATCCACTCTTTCGTAACAGGTAAGTCTGCCCAAAGGAACTGGAAAGACTGTTAAAGTGGCCGTTCTTACTCAAGGTGCTTATGCTTCTCAATCATTGTTCTCACCTTTAACTAATTCCAAATCTCTATATCAAGCGGAACTATTATAACGGAAGTCTGAAAAAAGAAAAAGAAGAAATGCTTCTATGGTGTAAACTCTCAATAGGGTTGGGCATAATATGGGTTTTCTCTCTTGAATTGGTGGATATTGTGTTGTGCTGGAATTGACCAGAAATTTCTGTGTGATTGTATACCAGGAAAGATCATGATTTTTTGTTTATATTTTCTAGTTGATCAGTATCTGATAATGTCCACTGGACATCTGCTGGAAGAACTTTCACTGAGCAACTCACTAATTCTTTCATGCGTTAAATTTTGGTTGAGAGTTGGAAGTTGGAACTACTTCATGCCTGAATGAACTGAGTTGATATGCTTGTGTACTTGGGTATAAATCCCATTCAATATTCACTTCAGTATATAACTATAAGTTTAGGAAGGCAAATGAATAACCCTTTTTGATATGATCCTATTGTAAAATTTTTATTCCCCACAAAAAAAAAAAGTTTGCTTCTACTAGTAGTATGCCATTTGCTTTTGAACCTTAAGTCCATTGACCTTCTTCTGCATCATCAGCATGTCCTTAAGATGAATTGGCTATCTATTTACTTAGAATCAAGGCAAAAGGTGCTCCTATGTTGGTGATGGGTCATTTGATTTAGTCTGTACTAGGTGCGAAATTTTAGGAGGTTTCTGTCATCTCCATTTTTCTTCTGGAATGAATTAATTTGTGAATAGTTCGTGCTCAATAAAATAGGTAGCCCCGGGGTTTTCTGATCTTAATCTGTTTCATTTAATTCCTAAATGTAATAAATTGTTTGCCATTTGAGTTTTATGTGTTAATTACATTTTTTGTCTGTTAAACCCACTGGAATGATATTGTTTGGGGAGTCTCCTTTCATCAAAATTTTTAAGGTTGATTTACCTTTTATCATAGTACTAATACAAGGAAAGCATTATGGTTCACTCTCTGTTTTGTATTTCTAGATGTGTCTGCTAATTCAATGCTTCTATTTATCTGTTGGTTATTTGGTTCTGAACAGGTTTCTGTTTTGAGGAACAAGTTGTACTTTCTTTCTTCTCTAATTAAATTTCTTTTATCAAAAAATAATTTTTGGGTCTGAACAGGTATCAAACCTTAGCTTGTTTGAGGCATTCTTCAATGTGCATAAAAAATATTGAGGCGGAAAAACTTGTCCAGTTGACTTGCCCATAAAACAGAACCCCACATATTTCATTAAAAAAGAAAAGTCCAATTTGCCAACTGATATATGAATAACATGGGCAGATCTGCCAGGTCTGGTTCAACCCATTTTTACTTTTGGTGTCTCATTCGTAACTTGTATGGAATCAGGGCTCCTTATTATTTAATTTGGATGGTAGGCATTGAAAACCCTTTCTGTAGAAGTTTTTGTGAGTATTAAACTTTTGAATAACTTTTTTTTTTTTTTGGGTGTTATCTAAACAATGTCTATGCATTGAACTAAGTAGGCGTAACCATATTGTTATTCCTTTTTTGTTTTTTTAATGTTAAAAATATTATTCCAAAACATCTTGCTCATGAATATTCCTTGTTAAAGGACATGTAATAGATTTGTAACGTTTAACTAAGTAATTGAAGATATACAACTATTGAATTAAAATTCATGGACGAGAATCATGGGATGGCATCCATTAATCATTTATGTGCTAATGGGTGAATTGGGCATCTGGCTGTGACAACTTGTTAATGGGCCTGCTCGATTTTCCAATGGGAATCAAATGGGCAAAAGGCCAGTATCATCCTATCAATTACAGTGTATGCACATATCCTGTCTCCAACCAGCCTAATTGCTACCAGTAGTTTAATCATCACTTATTGTTGCTCTGACTCTTATTATTCAAACATTATTTCCATAGGTGAGAAGTTCGATGAAGCAAAAAATGCAGGAGCTGATTTGGTGGGTGGAGAGGACCTGATAGAACAGATAAAAGGAGGATTCATGGAATTTGATAAATTAATTGCTTCTCCAGATATGATGCCTAAGGTGTTGCTCTGATTGTCTGGTTCTAATTAGTGTTTAAGTTATATATATATATATATATATATTTATATAGACACATGGTATATTTTAAAGAACCCATAAACTAACATAATCTTGAATCTCAATGAGTGATCTAAAGAGTTGGTCAATACAATTATTTTCAAATCAGGTTCTCCTAATGTAAATTGAAAATAACCATTTATGTGGTTAGTGGATATAGTACTGATCAATAATGTAGAGACTATTATGCACATTATTATCTTTTTAATTTATGTGGCATTAATGCATGCTGAATCTATGCTTGTATAAATCGCATTTTTTTTGGGTGGTATTAATCTCTTAATAGACGTAATCTACAGTTTGATGGCGTGATATGAGATGCAACCCAAGTGGTTCTTGCTTTGGACATGGAAGAGCTTTTAATACGATGCACTTTTCTGCTCCGCATCATATTTTAATGAATTTGAGTAAACGTTAATTGTGCCTGCAGGATATGAAGGGTTTTTCTTGCTCTTGGACGTTACTATGACTAATTCTTTACATACTTTGGCTTGATCACTTGTCCTGATGTCCATAAGTGTTAATTCATTCAAGATTTCTTTAACGTTGGCTATTTATGATGGAAATTCTCCTAATTGTTGATATTGATTGCATCAGGTTGCTAGCCTAGGGAAAATTCTGGGGCCTAGAGGACTGATGCCAAATCCAAAAGCTGGCACTGTGACACCCAATATTCCTCAGGTGTATTGTCAACTTGTTTCTTTAAGTTCAAGCTATGGGTGGTGTATACTTATTTGGTTTAAATCTGAAATTTAATGCGTATCTTTTTGGTGAATCCTTTTCTTGCAAAATGTATACAAGATTACACACCGTTGCAGAATTCTAAAGATTAAAATATTTGATTTTCCTTTTGTTTTTAGTAGCTTTGAAATTGTTACGCTTGTGACAAAGCAGCAAGCCCTTTGTTTTACAAAAGCTCTTAAACTTTGATGACGGAAATGCCTTATATTTCCATCTATGCAGGCTATAGCGGAATTCAAGCAAGGCAAGGTAGAATACAGGGCAGATAAAACTGGAATTGTCCACTTACCTTTTGGAAAAGCAGATTTTTCAGAGGAGGACCTTCTCGTAAACTTGCTTGCTGCCATAGTAAGTTCTTCTTCCCCAGGTTGACGCTATAAACTCATTTCACTCAGAAACTCTCCGTTAATTAACTGTCACACTTTTGCAGAAATCAGTAGAGGCAAATAAACCATCAGGTGCTAAAGGCGTGTACTGGAAAAGTGCACACATATGCTCGGCAATGGGGCCTTCTGTCAGATTAAATATCAGGGAGATGTTGGATTATAGGCTTCCATCAAATCTGTGAAGAACAGTACACTGTAGATGCTTGTTTTGATTCATTAATAAGCTCTCTGGGGGCTTCAAAGATGGTAGGGAAGTCACATATAGGAATGCACAGGGAAATGCTTTGGTGGCTTTTTCTCTGGTTACAGTCCGCCCCAAAAGTAAGGACGTCGCACACTACATGGTCTCTGACACTGGCTTAGGATACACTTCTTGTGTTGCTGTTGTAATAAAACAACATTAATTTAATTATTTATATTTGTTTTACCATTACAAATTTTAGATTTTATGTCTGATACGTAGCTTTCATATTTGAGGTGCTTCTACTATTTTGGTCACTGTACTTGCTACATCTGGTATGTGCGAGTTGCAATGTGTCTTGGCCGTCTTGATCTACAGTACTTATTAAGGGAAACTCTCACCTAATTTCATAAAAATAATATTCAAGGGTTTAAAAAACCAAAATTTCTCTAAGCAATACAAGTTATTATTAGTATTTTTCAAAATTACTATTTATATTACCCAAAGTTACAACTTGGTTATCGAGATATTACAATGATATTTTAGATTTATTATTACTTTGAATGAAGATACCCTTGTAACATTGGAAAAATTAAATAGTAATTTAAAAAAAATATAAATAGTAACTTTAAAAAATATTAATAGTAACTTTTGTCTTTAGCCTTGTAAAAGAATTTTGATTTTTAAAATTTTTTAGTGTCATATTTATAAAGTTGAAATCCTTAAATGAAATTTTTTCTATGTAAAACCTATTAGCGTTTTTTTCTTCTCATTTTGAAAAGAATAGTACCATGTGGATAAGAAAATGATAAAAAATTCTAAAATTATCTATTATTGCTTATCAAATTAGGTTGTCTGTTTTTTCAAAGGTTATCTGGTATGAGCGAGGAGCTATGTGTCTTGTGCTCTCTAGGTCTACAGTACTTATTAATGGGAAAACTCACCTAATGAAGATATTCTTGTAACATTAAAAAAAATAAATTGTAATTTTAAAAGATATGAATAGTAACTTTAAATAAATACTAATGGTAACTTTTGTCTTTGATCTTTTAAAAGAATTTTGATTTTGAAGATTTTTTGATGTCATTTTTATAAGTTGAAATCTTTAAGTGAAATTTTTTCTATGTATAAGCTGTTGCCGTTTTTTTTCTTATTTTGAAAATAATAGTACAATATGTATAAAAAAATAATAAAAAATTCTAAAATTATCTATTATTGCTTATCAAATTAGTTTATCTGTTTTTCCATAGGATATCTTCTTCTAAAATTTAATTTTTATTGAAAATCTATTTATAATTGATCTATTTTTTTTCATCAGCTAAAGTTTCAAAAGTCATAGAAATGAATAAAACTTTTGATTATTATGTATAGAATTATTGCAATAGTTTTGAAGTAAAGAAGATTAAATGTTATAATTAAAATTGAAGATATTATTCTACAAATTTTTTTTTTTTGGGGTTAATAAGGATTTTTAAATTCTAAAAGTTTCATTTGTTTAGAGAGAAATGGCGGGGTACTGTGGATAGTAGGAAAGATGAAAAGAAATCAAGTTGACCACAATTAGCCATAATCTACGATGTGAATATGTTGTTCTAATTTCTGAGTTGCATTTATTTACTACTTAATGACTACCAAAAAAAAAAAATAGTCGATTTATATTATGAATAATGACTTTATTTTATGTTCTTGTGGCAAGATACACAAAACTACCTTTATTACATCTTTATTATTATACCAAAAGAAAATGCTACGAAGTTCTCGATTTTTAAAAAAATAAAGTTCTTTTTATCATTGTATCTTTTTTAAAATGTTTGTAATATAAAAGTTTATTGTCATACTAATAAATTTTAAGATAATCTAACTGATGAAAAGTTCCAACCTCAAAAGAAATACATTATAAGATCAAATTATAAGATCATTGTAAATTATAGCTATACAAAAATTAATTATAAATCAAATTACATTTATTCGATTCTTGCTGATATATATATATTTTTTTTATTGGTAAACAATCACCTATTGCCATGGTTTTGTTTAAGAATTAGAATAATTTACCTAATTTCTAAATTTTGTAATATAAAAAAGGTTAAAAAAAATAGAATAATCTGCACTTTTTGATCCAGAAAATCACTCGGTTCTTCTGCTATGCAGTTCGTGCTGTGCAAAAAATTATTAGATAAAAAATAATAATAATAATAAAAGGGTGAAACTGTTATCCGGATAGTCGGAATATTACCCAATACATGTTGCGCAGAGCAACCGAATTGACAGATAATGCTATTCTGAGCCAGCCAAGAAAACGTGGCAGCATCACTAGTGCTCACTCACCAACTGTCTAAACGCCCCTGCACATTCTTGCCTCTGGCATTCAGTCAACTTGTTGGCCTAGGATCACAGTGCAAAATGCCAAAATACCTTAAACCACATCCACACAAAAAGAGCATTCCACTCCCCTTTTATCCTTTCCTACACTATCTGCGAAATATATATATATAGTTTCTCAGTTCTCACATTGTATATTAAAAAAATATCTTCATGCTAGCCACCAAAAAAGAAATATCTTCACACTGAGCAAAATCTGCAAGTGTTTTTGCCCATCTGTTCCATTCTTTTATGGCTATAGCTAGCATATGCTCATCCCCAAACCCCTCACCAACTCTCCCCACCATTACTCTACCTTTACTTCCAACCTTCCCTTCATACAAAACCCACCATTCTCTCCAACCCGCTTTGCCTACTTCCTCATCTTCCTCCAAGTTCGGCGCAAATTTAGTTTCTGGTGATTCATTGTCCATTGCTGAAGCAGCAGGGGCGATTGCGTTGGCCAGTGCTGCTGTCGAGGTAGCCAGAGATGCTGTATCTGTGGCTTCTGGAATTGGCAAGGTTGATAATTTTTGCGTGGGTGAGAATGGTGGGGTTAGAGATGGGAATGTAGGGTTGGAAGTAAGGAGGAAGAGGAGGAGGAAAAGGAGAAAAGGGTTGGGATTTTTAGATGAAGAACAGTATACGAGAAACTGCTCAGAGCAGAGGATTTTGATTGGGTCTGGGAAATCTTGGTGTTTGAGTTCAAGAGATGAGGCAGGGCTTTGTTTGTGTCTCAAGGTAATAGGATTGCTTATATATAATTTCTTGGAGATTACTCATAATAACACTTGTTACTTGGAGATAATTGCTTGATTTAGAATTTGCTTTACAATTATATGTCTTCCTTTTGTTTGTTTTGAGTTCTCAATATCCTAGTAACTGCTCTAGTATTGTACTTTCTATCATTTTAGCTGAATAATATGAGACATACTTTTTAGTAGGATTTACTTCTAAAGTTATTAGATGCCCATTCATGAATAGTTTGATTTACACATCTTTAATAGATCCAGTCAACCAAAAAATTCTTCAAATATAATACAAATTCTCTTGCTGAGCTTAGTTTATTACTATTAAGAAAACAATGTTTTAATGCCTGTTAACAGGAGGGAGCAAGGATTGAAGATGCGATGCTAAGAATCACAGAATCTGAAGAGCATCTTGCAATCTCAACAAAGAATGCTCTAGATGTTTGTGTAAGGAAGAGGAGTCTGGATAAGGTGTTGTGTAATACGAGAGAGTCAAGAGAAAGAATAGCTCGTGCCTACCAGGGACTAGTTGCCTCCATTGCTGCTGGCTACCAAGGCAAAGGATTAAGCCTTCAAGACCTCATGCAGGTTCCCATATATTTCACTCTTTACAGCTCCTTCTTATGCATTGCTTATGCAGTTTTATTATATCATTTTACCAGGAAGGCACCATTGGGCTTCTTCAAGGGGCACAAAAATTTGATCCTGATAGAGGATTTAAGTTGTCCACTTATGTTTACTGGTGGATCAAACAAGCTGTCATTAGAGCTGTGGCCAGCAAGTCCAGACTAGTCAGGTTACCGGTGAGGCCCTACTTTAATTGCAAGATTTTAAGAAGATCCCATTTACCCTCAAAAAAAAAAAAAGACTAAACCAATTATAAAAATCAAATAACTACGTCAGAATTAGGTCTCACTGAAAAACGTGATCTAATATAATTACATGTATTTTCACGATTGATTTGTCTAATTAAGAAATTTTCATTTCAGTAACATTATTTGTCCATGTAATAAATGACTTTTCCTTCGACTCGTATGTGTAGTTGCAGTTTTTAGTTAGCTTCCCTTGAAACATACTGAGTTTGAGGTTGTAACTTGCAAGTATTTTCTTTCAAAGTCACTTTTCAAGCAAATGCTACGATTTTTTCACATGTTCTTTTGGATGCTTATTAGGCCTGCGTGCTATTGGAAGTTCTTTGTGATTCCTCTTTTAACTGTCTAAACATTTGCATTAAATTACAGTTAAAAACAATTCAATTATCAAAGTCTCTACTCTTCTCCGTTATCATGCAAAGTGTTTTTAATAATTATTTTTCAAACACTCACCTGCATTTAGAAGCAACTTTTCAACTATTTTCATCAAACATCACTTCCACATAAGCTTTTGAGATCTTAAAGTTGCTTTTGTTAGAATATTTAATTGTGGATTAATATTAATAAATTATTTAAACTAGTTAATAAATTATGTTTAATAATATCAAATAATTAATTTAGTATTTAACATTGACAAAATGAATTAGGTTATGTAATTAGAAAATCAAGTAAAATATTCATATGTTCAATAAATGAGAGACTCTAATTTATATTAATTTTTGAGTCAGTTATTCTATTTATACTAATTAAAATTTGTTATTTTATATATACACATATATATATATATTATAGTAACTTTGGCTCGTGGAAGAAGCATCTTGACTTGTGGGACAAGTTAGTTTAGTTTGTTAAACGAGTCAGTTATTACATCCCCTTGGCTTGTGAAATAAGCAGAAATGAGGCAATGTTAGTTGGAGCTTCCTCTATGTCCCTACTTTTTTCCTCTTTAGCTAACTAGCATCAAATTTTTTTATAATTTGAACTTATTTCCCAATTTATTTTTAGCAGCTTGTCCAGGTTGCTTATTGAGAAGCGACTGCAATATTAAACTTATTCAACTCTTTAGGTTGGTAATTGTCAATGCCTGGTTAGTTTGTCATTTATAGGGAAGCAAGTGTGAGATGGTTGCAAAAGTTGCAGAGGCCAATAATGCCTTGAGCAATAGACTGAGAAGGGCGCCCACCTATGATGAAACGGCTGAGTTGCTTAATGTGAATGCTTCTACTGTCAGGCTTGTTTCTGAAAGGAGCAGAGCCCCAGTTTCACTGGACAAAGTTGTGACTGATCGAGGATACATGACACTTCAGGTTCTTTTTGAGCTTCATTCTTATGTTATATGAACAATGTGCATTAGTTTCACCATAGCTCAGAAGATCATCATCATCCCTGTTTCATCCCTCATCAAAACTATGTTCAATTTGTCAGTCATATTTTAGGATAAATTATAGTTTACCCTCCCTGATTTGGGCTGAATCTAGTTTGCCCCACTGTGGTTTGAAGTGTATTATCCTGCCTCTGTGATTTGTCCCATTATCACTTATTTCCGTCCGACTTTTAATACAGATGATTACATGAATGTTAAAATGATAAATAATTTCATTATTAAAAGTATGTTTCACTAATAACTTGAACAATGCTAATGTCAATATTGGGATTAGACTTACATTTGAAAATTGAACTTGTCTACTTAATCTTTATAATAACCTCAAAATGCTATAAAATTGTTCAATAGATAAATGAAATTGTCCACTTAATGTTCACATAATCCTTTCCTTCAAAATTTGGATGGAAAATATTATGCGGTGGTTGAATGGTAACAGTACAAAGCACAAGGGAATTGATGATACATTTTAAACCTTGCGAGGGCAAACTAAATTTGGAGTCTAGACCAAAACACGAGGGTAAACTGTAATTTACTCTATATTTTATACATCATCATATCATTATAAACTTCATTCTTTGATCTAGGGACGGACCCATGTATTAGGAAAGAGGGACAGCCGCCGCCGGAAAAATTTGAATCTTGTATGATAAAGTAACATCTTATATGATTTAGAGACTAGTAACTTTTTATTATTATGTGCAAGATCCAACTTTTTGTTCCTTAAAAACATAGTGCAACACATTCGCCTCCATGCCATTTTTTCTGGTTCTGTCCTTGCTTTGATCTTCTTTATGATCATGCCAAATTGCCCTGTTCAACAACAATTCTGAGATATTGATAATCTTTTGAGAATGATGCAGGAGATTATACCTGGGCCAGATGAACTGATTCCAGAGAAATTGTTTGAGAGGCAGCTGATGAAGCAAGGAGTCGTGAAGCTTCTAGAGACACTAACCAAGAGGGAAGCAGAGATAGTGAGATTGCACTATGGACTCAGTGGACAGACCCCTCGCTCTTGTGAGGAGATAGGAAGGCTGCTGAAGCTATCAAGGGAGAGAGTCAGACAGATTAATGGCGTTGCATTGTCAAAATTGAAACATTCCAGTATTACGAGCAGTCTAAAATACTATGTTGAATAGAAAGAACATTTGTTAAGGGTAACAAAAAAAATTAAAAATAAATAAATAAATAAATAAAAGATTTGAGGATGAAGTGTTAAACAAAGCTCCATCAAGAACCAAGGCATTGGATGATCATATTCCTAGAATAGTCCCGTGAAAAAATATTCCAAAACAGAAAATAGAAAAATTTTCTTTCCTCATTATTATGGGAAGAGAGTAGAAAACATTGGTGTTGGTCTTTTGCTGGTATAATACAACGATGAATGGGTAGTCCAGAAAAAAAAAAACGGTTATTTTTACAGCTCTAAATTTCATATCACGATTGCGCTTTACTTTTTCACTTTTGATTTCATATAAATCAATTAATAATAGATGATAAAATATCAAATATAAAAAGAACTGTGACCGAAGTGAGAAAGAAATGATCTTACCTTTTTTTTGTTTAAGTCATTGATCTAATATAAACAAAGTGAGAAATAAATGTCACAGGAGGTGTGAAATAAGATTACCCCAAAATGCTAGTGGTTTTCTGTTTGGATTCTTCGGCACATGGCCTATTTTCTAAAGGAATAAAGGGGCAGCTCATATAAGTTTGTCAGGAAACAAATAGGAACATATTCTTTTACATTTGGCTATTACAATTAATATAAAAGGCCGCTCTTCAATCTAGCGTTTGTAGTCCAACGGTTAGGATAATTGCCTTCCAAGCAATAGACCCGGGTTCGACTCCCGGCAAACGCAGCTTGTAATTCTTTCTTTTTAAACAGTAATACAATTCACTTCTTTTTTTTCCCTTCTTTGTGAACTTCACAACGAGAAGGTCTATTTATTGGTGGCATATTGTTTCTGTATTGTCAATGAAACCCACATGGCCTAAGAAGTGAAAAAATTG